>BQNB010047414.1:0-43133 GCA_026074375.1 Tanacetum coccineum | reverse complement strand
ATGGATACCCGAATTCTTTAAGGCTAAATTTCTCACAATTTTAGTGGACAATTTTTGTGCTAGTTATAGTGTCAATCCGGATGGATTTTCCTTACTAAGATTATTCATTTTAAATTTTGAAAGGAAAGTATATATTAATTTTTTAATTTTCCAGAAAATATCAGTTGAAAGTTTGAAAATTTCTGCAGGGCAAACATAAAGGGACATGATTAATTTTTCCTATTTGCTACCCCTCCACACTTAAGTTGAACATTGGCCTCAATGTGAAAACTGGTAAATATAGAAAATAGGGAAAATTAAGGGAAAACGGTACTTCTTGGGTTTCTTTATTTCTCTGTTGAATTATGAAGGATATGGCGCGAAACAAAACGCCAAGCAGGTGTATTCTACCACATGTAATATAATACTCCAATTATATAAGTCTCCAAGTATAAAATGCCAACCACCAATCCAAGCTCCACCTGTTTTATTTAATCTGCAAAATAAACACAACTACAAGAAAAACATTAAATATAAAAGCGCACTTTCATAGGCACCACAGTTGCATTTAGTGCATGCAACAAGCCTTTAAACCCCTCGGTGTCCTGAGTGGACGAGTTATAGTCTCGTGAGAGTTTCCAGCGAACATACCCACAAAGTTTGATAAATTTCTTTTTGGATGCGTAAATTGAGTAAGAAATACACGGGCCCATGCACATCAAACTTACCAAACTGCAACTTTGTTTGTTATATATATATATATATATATATATATATATATATATATATATATAGTTTTAGTTTTTTATAGGTTTATTATTATTATTTATTATTACTATTATTATTATTATTACTATACTTAACTTGATTCAGGACACTTTGACAATACGATTCAAGTGGGAATGATCCACATTTAAACGTTTAGGGTATGGTGACTTTGGTATGTACTTACGGAATGGATATTCGTTTGTTTTCACAATGTGATAGCCCTTTTTTGTTGTCTTAATAGGTCGATCATTTTTTATTTTATTGTTAACGATGATAGAAGGTGGTGGGTCTTTTTTGAATTTTCAGATGATCATCGGACTTTCCACTCTCGGTGAATACGGCATTCACGTGCTCGGTGTGAGTTTGAGGAGGAGGAGGGTTAGTCCTATCGGTTTGTTTTGAAGAGGCGTTTTGAGACTTCTCTCACTCATCTATTTTTCTTTCCATGTTTTTAAAGATAGTTTGGAAATTCTTTTCATTTTGCTTCATCTAACATTGTTTTTGAAAAACAGATTTGAAACTCTTTGACCATCCAAGAATTTAGTGATTGATTTTTCGAGATCTGTTTAGATTGATCGTCTCTGTCAAAAAGTTTATCATGAACATATCTCATGCTACGGACACATCTTTTGAAATCTTCAAGGTTATTTCTCACATCTTTGTTTAATTCTGTGAGTGATTTCTCATAATCATTAGGATCATGATGGGTTTGGTGAGAATACGAGTTATGAGAATTTTCGTTTTGAGAACCTCCATATTGAACATAATCTACTTCATGGCGTTCACACATCGGCGTGTCATCGTTCATGTGGTTTTTAGAAGTGTTTCCCTCTCTAAGCTCATTGTATTTCTCACGCATATCTTGTAATTCTTCATTTAAGCTTATAATTTGAGAATCCATTTTTATAGTTAAAGCTGCTAATTTTTTCATTAATCGATAATTATCATCATTACTATCACTTCCATCGGCGAAGGAAACAGATTTTCGATGATGTTCGTTTTTAGATTTAGTGGACCAATCAAGGTTGAAAAGGATTGTGTCCTCAAGAAGTTAAAAAGCTTGATTTGGACTTTTGTAGAGGAAGATTCCTCTGGCAGTTACGTCCAGGATTCCTTGAGTGGGTTCGTCTTGACCATGATAGAATATTTAAAAAATAGCTCCTTTGGTCAGACCGTGCCTATGATATTTTTGAAGCATGTTCTTTAGTCGTAACCAGGCTTCGGTTAGACTTTCACATACGAGTTGAGAGAAATTCCTGATTTCAAGTAAAAGATGGTTAAATAACGAAGGTGGAAAGAATCTATTTATAAAAGCTTTTCTCATTTGTTCCCACGATGTTATAGACTCTTCATTAAGTTCATTAAACCAGATTTTAGCTTTATCTATATATATTAGATATATTTTAGTTTTTTATATATATATATATATATATATATTAGTTATATATATTAATATATATATATATATAATATATTATATATATATATATATGTATGTTATTTAGAAAATAAGGATAAATAGATAAAAAAATCAGATAGATAGAGTGCGACGTACTTTAGAAAAAGTGCGCCGGCTTTTCTAGAAATTTTATGTTTTTTTTTCGAATATTATGATAAAGTAGATAATTACAAATACACTAGGCATATAATTAGATAAAACACAATTCCAAATGATTATAGAATCTATGACTAGCAGATTGGGGGTTTTGGTTTTGGTTTTTGAAATAAGATTCTGTTTGTGAAAAATTAGAGAAAGTACGGCGTACTTCTTGGGTTTTCAGGAAAACCGAAGCACAAACAGGATGTGCGGCGTACTTCCTGGAGAAAAATGATTTTTGGTTTCCGTTTGCCAGAAAATGGTACGGCGAGTTGAAATTCTATGAAAACATATAAGCACCAGAAATATAAGCAACAAACTATATACTATCTTAATTCAATTTCCCCCGGCAACGGCGCCAAAAACTTTGATGTGTGTTTTCCAAGCTTAAAATTTATAATCCTAGAAATACCGATTTTTAATAAGAACACAAACACTCGGGAAGTATACTCGTTCGTGTATAGTATAGCTTTTAGTATGTCCAGGTCGTTCACGGAATTGAAGTTTTCACAGTTGTAATTAGGTGATAGGTTAATAAGATTGTCACGGATCAATTAACCAAATCATCATAAATTGAATATTGCAAGTAAGCACTGAAGAGATGAATTATACAAGGAATTAAGATGGTGTGTTTAGGCATTGATTCACTTAGATAATTTGATGTGTTTGGATAAGTGTTTATAAGTTTAGAAAATAGAGTTATCACGAGTTATAAATCCTTTCGGCCTTTAAATATAACTAGTGATTATATCGGAGTAATTATCAACAAATGCTTTCGGCCTTTATACAGTCTAGTATAACCAATATTATTTAGTGGATTTATTTAAAACTTAAGTTTATAAGTATCATCTTAGGGCTTTACACTTAGATATAAAATATGTTTTACCAATTCAATAAACTCATATCCAAACACTCCATATCCAAGATCACATATTGCCCAAACAAACACAAGATGACTACCCCATGATCAAATAAGTAACAAAACACATAACATTCATCATGAATTCAGTAATGATTATATTCAAAGGATAAATAAGATTTACACCAACTTCAAGAGCAAATATTGATGATTTCACAAGTTTTCCCAACGAAAACTATATTATATTCAAAATAAACCCGTAAACTATAAATAATTCTGTCACAATCACTTATAGATTCGAATTACACTTCAATGCTACTTCTTTGGATGGATTATAATCTAGAATTTGATGGTGGATAGTGGTGGTAGTCGATGGTGGTGATGGTGGTTTGAAGGAGTATTTGGTTTCTTGGTTTGTCAAGTCAAGATCACCAAAAACACCTATTCTAATGGTTCCAAACGAAGTGGAAGTTTATGTGTGTAAGAGATATGGAATGAGGTGATTAGGGGCTGTATTTTTAGACTAAAAGTGGGCCAAAGTGCACCACACAAACTTATTTATGCGCCGCACATAGTGAGTTAATGCACATAGCATTTAATTTCCTTTAATTCTCTTAAATTCGTCAAAAGGTGCGCCGTACTTTTGGTAAAACCGCCACACTTTGGGGCGTTTTCAGTACTTAGCCTTTTCAAGGTTGTAGATAATTGAATTCTCTTCGCGTGGCCGCTTAAACCAATTAAAACGGAGTTCGTATGACCGAGTTATGGCCAAAACAGTGAACACGTGTCGGGAAGCTCTGAGTTTGAGTTATTTCTTCGTTTAAGCTTCAATTCTTCATGTAATCTTCTGTATTCTTCCACGACACATATCTAGAACACATAATAGCAAATATACTTGATTAAGTACCAAAAGTTCATGAGAAATGGTCAAATAAATGCAAATAACGCCGCCAAAAACATGTATAATTTAGGCGTTTATCAACGTGATACACAATTCTACCACGAAATGGGTGTTAAAGCTTGTGATTACTGGGTGTATCTGTTCCACCTGCGACCTTCGCTCTTTTATCTGCTTTAGCAAATGCATTTGTTGCTGCAGACTGGATAACAACAAAACAATAGTAAATATTTTAAAACCGATATAAACGATGGTATTAAATAAATAGATAAAAAGTTATTGTTCTATGCCATTAAAGAAAAAGCAAAATATGGTGATAAAGTTATGTTTTAAGCTACATAAATACGTTTTGAATGTTCATGGAAGGTAATTATGTTTCGCCTCTTTGAGATAAATAACACATTCTCATTACCATTAATTATATGTAAACAGGTTCGCCAACTAAACTTAAGCAAACGCTTTATCCAAACAGTTAATGCACTTCTTATTTGTATGATCAACTGGATCAGGCTTATAACACATCAATATATGAAAGGCAAGAAACTTATCGTGTAGCCTCCACTTATGGCAAGTCATATTTGATATTGAAGTCTAAAGCTCAGATCGAGCTTTTCTTTCATTATAAATAATATGATCATATTTTGAGCTCAACCCAGGAAGATGCCCTGTTCTGACCCAAATGTCTTTCTCCATTTTAAGGCGCAGAGCAAGATAAAGTGCTTTGCTTCTCATCCTCTCGGTAAGCTTGTTCCCTAGTTCAGAGATTGGTGGGGCAAACCTCAATGCATTATTTTATGGTTTATGTCATGCACTAATCTACAAAAGCTATGAGAATCAACTTGAATATGTAAAGAACTTACCATAAAAAAATACAAAAGGATATTAAAGGTCAAAGGATACGAAGCCATGAATCATATACATGTATAAATGGAAAATACATCTGATAAAGACCAACACCTATGCAGATTAAAGATAGAGTTTAGCGACTCACGTTTCTCTCTACCGAAGAAGCGCTTCAAAAAAAGGTACAAGTGGGTGTCGTGATAGCATAGCTAATGAATCCAATACTTGCTCATAGATTGGGGCGGAGCGACATGCAAGGTAGTCAGGGCACTTACCCCCAATACTTTCTTAGCAGCCTTATTTCTCAAAGGGTAAAATTTATGTTTTATTCAGATTTCAATGATGTTGCCCTCCACATAAAAATGATTATGCCCACTGTAAATTTTTAAGCTTTTAAGAAAATGAGTTGAGGAGATATGGGAAGATGATGCATTGGAGCTTGTGCTAGAAGAGATGAAAAGAAAATTAATATTTAAAAGAATATTGGGTGCAAGGTCACGTAGGAGAAGGAGAGAAATATTACCATTTCGATTTTAATTTTAAAATTTAACTATATGAATTGTAGTTATGATTTTTTGTTTCACAATACATTTCAATCCTCCTTTATATAAAACAAGCTTTCTTTAAACTTGATCTCTCCTCCAAAAAATTCTAAAAAAATGACACATGGCATTTTACCTCATCCAATAAAACTTCAAACAAAGTAACCCCTCTCATTTATGAATACGAAACCAGTTATCCCCAAAATAATCTCTCTAATCAGTTTAACCTCAAGAAAAACAATCAAGAAATTGAATCAGTGATAAAAATCCTTAATAAAATCAATCTTTAATAAAAAAAACATCCATTGATTCTTAAAACCAAAAAATAAATAAAAAATCGTTTAAGCATGAAGATGATAAAAGGACGTATGTTCGAAATAGATCCAACCATATGTATTGCAGGTGATTTTTCATGTTTATAATTTTCTTAATTTTTTTAGATTGATTCATCGAATATTGCCTGTCTATAACTATTTTTGATGAATTTTATAACATATTTGTGTTTATTGTGTTATATCATAAAGTAATTTTGATAAGTTATTAATGTTTTAGTTTTATTGGTATAAGGTAGGAATGTTCCAAAATATTGTATAATATAAGAAAGTTTGAAAACATTATCAAGATTTTTTGAAAAATATTTTGCAAGTGCTTAGAATTTCTTATTAAAACTGATAGGGACCGTTTGACATTACTATTAGAAAGTCTGCTTTTATGGGAGCTTTGTGATTGCTTATTTGCTTATGGGTCTGTTTGGGATTGCTTATATTGGATGATTGACTTGAGTTTTCCAAGTCTGATAACCATTTAAGTAAAAGTAGAGCAAACATTATATGTATCGTAGCTACGACAATGGTTACTATCAACTCATCTGTATTAACAAAAATAATATACTTATTTATTCAGTTACAATCACAACTTTGTATTTTCATATTACTACGTATTCATACACCATGAGAAATTGAAAATTTTTGTGTTGAAATTATCTTTTTTGCAGTATGTAAAACACATACATATATACCATGATGGAACAAGTTATTGGAGAGTACCTAACTGAAATTTATAGAGTTTCTGGAATGGATTTAGAAAATTTAGAGTCACTTTAGTCTTCAGATGAGATCAATCTAAGAGCACATGAACGCTGGCATGTGGTTATGAATATTGCTAGAAGAAAAAATCTTGCTAGATAGTGAGGTAGGAGCACATGAACCCTCATTTAATAATACGTAACCATCTTCCATGATTTTTGTACAACGATCAGCTCTTTGTATGTCCATGAGGTAATTAGACCATATTGTATCATTTAAAATTTTAGGAATGATTTTATGTTATACCCATTTGTACAATATTTTATCTTTTGAGTTAACAAGAGAGTTTGGCACATGGTATTGAGAAATAAGTCAAATGGCCTAAAATCATGGAGTAGTGCAAGCTTCCAGCAGTATTCATAGCTTACACAAAGTTAAAAGTGTTCTGTATATATTTAAGAAAAGTGTCATTCAAAGAAAGGAAAGGTAAATAGTTTTTTTATGTATTTAAGTTGTTCTGTATATATGTAAGAAAAGTGTTTGTTAAATAGCTTAAGTAAAGCAATTCAGGACGCGATAAGACGTTGTTTGATTGTTGTGAAAATATTTATAACAATGTATTTGTTAAGCATTTTTAGTTTCGAATAAGCATCTCCATTGCTCATAACTTCGTGTAACTTTTTTGTGGATTAATTGCATATGTCATTGAGATTATGCAACTATTTCAGTTAACGTTATTTTCATAGAAAATTAGAGGTGTAATGGGTAAGATTTTTTTAACTTATTAAGGGCGGAAGGCTGCAAGTATGCGAAAGAATTTAGGAGATGATGGAGTGGAGTTATGGAGCTCATTAGTGTTTATTTGATTTTTTGTAGGATGGTACTCATCTGGGAAAATATTATAATCATGTAGATTATAACATGATTATAAGATGAAAATTAAGAAGCAAAGTATTGGAATAAGGTTAGGTTAAGCGATAGCAGATCCATTTGACATACAACTGGAATGGCTATATGTTATACTTAAGTGTTGAAAGAAACTGCAACTCGATGGTGTTACTTGAGCTTAAGATTAATCACTAGAGAATAATACAATAGATCATAAAGGATCACAAGCGTTATGGAATAACTACAAAAGCCATATTACATGAACTTCAACACATGAATATGGGCTTCTATATTTGTAAGTGTATTAGTCTTTTTCTTTTTAAAATTCTTTTGATTTTTGTATAAGGCAATGCATTCGATGTCTACTGTGGTTTGTTTATAGTCTGTAAGTCTGGTGCGTTTTTAGGTAATTAGTCAAAATGTTGAGGGTGGTTATCTACTGCGTGTTTTATGGGAAGAGCCTCTAAGAACAGGTATACCTTCATTGTGGCATCTTCGTTGTGTTTTAACTCAAACGGTTAAATAAAAGAATAGATAAAAGGGAATAATTTAATCAGTCAAAAGGGTTCAAAGTCGCTCATAGTCTAATTTTAAAGCATACATCTTAGTTCTTTTTTTCAACAAGATTATTTATATAATGAAACTGGTAATTAATTTCAGTTAAAGCATTCATATCTTATGCAAAGTGAGATTGTAATCAAGGAGCTGGATGCAGGTAAACTAATTATATTGTTATAACTATTTGATATGCTTCAGTTATAGATGACCTGTATTACTTATCAATGGGTCCAATTGGCTTATGATTTATCTCTAAACGGGTCAAACGGGTAAAAATAGTACATCTAAAACCAAATCTTTGAAAGCAGCCACTTTGGTTTTTGTTCATGTTAGGTTGAGATAAACAGAGGCCCGAAATGCATTTTACATAGGTTTGTTAACTTCTTATATTGTGCTTATAAATAGAAGCGATAATCTGCTTTCATGGATATATCAGATGCGCGTGAGGATGTGACTGTATGCGGGAAATCATTGTAAGTTTTGAGGAAGTCCACACAATATTTCAACATTAATTTATATTATTTTGTCTACACTCCTTTGGCTAATGGGTATTTATTTCTTTTCGCATAACATACACTCCATCACTGGAAGACGTGGGCGCATATTTGGCTTTGTATTGGATCCTGAATCGTGCAGATGGAAAATCTGGAAAACCTATTGTTTCCATTTGCAACAATCCCATGATTCCAGGTAGACCCGTGTGCCTCTATTATGTATGTTTTTTACATGTGGTTTATCTATAACATATGCATGTCACATGGTGTGGCAACTCTTCCTGTAGTTTCTAAAGTTAGTATAAATCAATTAGCCTTAATCACATATTCTGGCGAAGGGGAATACTTTAGTGGTTATGAAGGATCAAGCATTTTTAGTTGGTACAGAGAAAGGAACAACTGTTGCAATTGATTAGGCTAACTCCAAACATACGAAATAGATTCAGATTACAATTGCTTGCAGATTGTTATTTAGGTAATTGCTTCACCTTTGTTGCTATTCACTCTTAATATTCGTGCATACTCTTGATAATCGATTTTAAGAATTAGCCCATATAGGAATGTTTAAGATACTACATAATTTATGAAAACTCATTTGTGCATTTTAAAGGTACACGCCAGTTCGTTCAGTTGTTGGGAGGTGAAGCTTTCTTAGCTAACTTTTTATCTTTTAACATTATGTCATTTTCTACACATTTACAAATGGCACATTACATTAACTTTTTATCTTTTAACTTTATGTCATTTACGGATTTTATATTTAAGTCATCTTTGTACTACATTTTTATGTTTTCATAATAAGACTTAAAGCTAGCTGCCCATCGAGCGGGCCTTGAAGCTAGTTTGGTTATAAAAGTAGGTAGATATTCATAGTGTGACCTTCAATGTTTCATGTTTTTATTCTTAATTACATGTTGCGAATTATTATCTTGTTTATGTGACAGTGAAAATTCACGGTGAATTTTGTTACTTGTTGTATTATTTGGCCACAAATACGCAAAAGTACTATAAAAAAGAAATCTCATTTCCGTCAACATTCGCAGATATTATTTGTTGCTTTTTTCGCTCAAATTAAATATCTTGTTTTTCTTTAGATAAATATAAACCATTTCTTATGTACCATTTTTTATTCGAATAAATAGTTTGTATTTGATTTGGATGAGGTATTTTGTTGTAGTTTCTTTCCGTCTAAATGCTCTGTTTTTTTGACATTTTTCCATAATATTAGCTTTTTTATTGCTGTCTGGCACAATATAAGTTGTAGTTTTTTTTAGCTCTTATTTTAGCATTGGATAAGCTGCTCTTTTGCATAATATATCCTGTTATATTGTTGTAACTTTTATGCAACATAAGCCGGTTTTGCGCAATATGAGATTTTTTTACCATTTTTCTAATGATTTTCGTGAAGTTATAATTTGTTCCCTCCCCCTTCCCCCAGTACTATGATTTCCTGGCTTCGCCACTTCTCATAGGCACAGTCTGATGGCCTAAAGTATTGTCCATTCTATAATTTCACATGATTGATTAAAAGAGTAATTCAAGAGAAAATTGTCCATAACAACCAACCTTTTCATCATAAGCAATAACATGCATGAAGAAAAAAAACATTTTGTTTATAGGTCTAGGACTGTTCACACAAACCAAAAACAATAACATAGAGACTACATCATCTATGAGAGATACCGATGGTAACACCGTAATACTATATGATCACTTACGTAAACGTTATAATATTTCCACATGCAACAATATAATTTATAGTTTCTAAAGATATCAAAAAATTCAATTGAATTACATTGAAAATGGATGAATGAGACACATTAAATGGATTCTTCTAATTAATCAACCACCTTAGCTGATTTCTACATAACCCATATGCTTGTGTTTAACATCCTTACCTTTCTATCAGCATCAACATTCTTATTTATTGCAAGGTATTGTCTGTAGATGTTAATTAAAATGAGGCCCTTCCTATGTGTGATAAGTAAAGTCAGTCCCGTTCATATTTACTTTTATGTTTGATTTTGTATAATGTATATATAAAAGAGCAATTGCTAGCAAGTTAAGGGTGAAGTATCGTGAGTTTAGTTTTCATTTTTCACTCTTAGTAACACCATCATTGAACCATAATTTACAAAATGAATGCGTGACTTTTTTTAGGAATAAAGATAGTGTTGGTTTCATCTAGTACTATATTATAGTTTCAGAGAAAGGAAAAGGGAATTGGGGTCAATGGTTCTAGTTAACAGACCCTCTACCACCATTTTCTAGTCAAAATAGAAGACGCAATTTACCAACTATTTTCAAAAATGTTTTCCAAGAATTATTCAAGTTATAGAGTATTAAATAGCTAGCTACTTATTTTCATTATGATAAGGCATGTTACTTATGCCTAAATGCGGGATTATCATTTTTGGAGGACATGTTAACATAAACATATACCATCTTTCCCTAGCCATTATTTAGAAGATTTGAAAAAGATTCGGTTGCACTAATCTAAAGATTTGGAAAAACTGAAGCTTTACTAAAATTCAACTACATTCGACACGTAAAGCTCTACTAAATTGTGAAAAAATAGGTGCGATACAAATGTGAAACAACTGCAAATTTAGAGGCTATTTGGGAGATCTCAAACAAAAAGCTTATGGTAACAACCCTTTAAAATACAGACCCAAAGACGCTTAAAATTTTTGGTTTCGAATCAGATCCAAACCCGCCTAAATATAGTAACATCCATACCCAGAAGCCCTTTTAAGAGTGCATTTTGTAGCAGGTTAACACCCCATAAAAGTAAGCTCTTTTGTTCTAATTTCCCTGAAACAACTCGACATATTTCATCCATTATTGAAACAATTCTAGCATAATAGAGCAAATGTAACAAACCTAAAAAAAAGCAATCTTTACCAGCTAAACAAAAACAAACCTCGAAAGGGAAAACTCACCCCACGCAATTCTAAAGTTCAATTCGAAACGCTTCTTCACACACAACGCATGCTGCTACCCCATACACAAATGGAAAATGTTGTTGACTTATCATTTCATTAGCCTGCCATGGGTTGGCCAAAATACATGTATGATAACACACACACTAAGATCAAGCATAATTGATAAGTATCAAGAATAACCAATCCCAAACACAACCTTGAGAAAGCATATTAATTTTAAATTATTGCTTTAAACCCAAGAAACATCTCCGTGCAAAACACACATGTAAAAAGGAATAAACATTATAATAAAACCACACTTGTATGTGAGGGAAATACATAATAGGCATACTAAAAATATGTTGTCTAATCTATTCAACTATAATACATTTTACAATATACAAATTTTTATCATTAAATAGAAAATTATGGAAGGAACACCTAATCTTTATTTCAACATAACCTAAACGAAACTGGCCAACAAAAAAAAGCAATCTTTACCAGCTAAACAAAAACAAACCTCGAAAGGGAAAACTCACCCACCAATTCTTAATTTCTACGCTCTTCGTAACCATGCTGCTCCCCATAACAATTCATCCTGCCATGCCAAAATACATGTATAGATTAACTTAAGATCAAGCATATTGATAAGTACATGAATAACCAATCCCAAACACCCTTGAAGCATATTAATGCTTACCCAACATCCGTCAAACACACAGTAAAAAGGAAAAACACCACTCTTATGTGGAAATCAAAGGCATACTAAAAATATGTTTATCATATTCAACTATAATATTACAATACAATTACATTAAATAGAAAATATGGAGGAAAACCTAACTTTTAAACAACCTAAACAAACGGGCCAACAAACAGGCTAGGCCTATAGGCCTCATTATCTAACATCCCCCTCAAACTCGCAGTGCCGTAGCGATAAACATCGGGAGTTTTTAAAACTAAAACTAAAAAGTAAACGAAAAACAGAGTGCCCTAGAGTGTAGACTCATTTCTAGACGAAGTCTCAATCCGATGCAATCCAAACTATAACAAGACGAAATCACGTCTGAAACAAATGGACCAGGTCGATGCAAAACCAAAACCGATTGTAAAATCATAGCAGAGCAACACAAATACGAAGATGAACTAGAGCAGATTCATGCAGACAGACACATTCAGGCAGAGCAACACAAATACGGAGATGAACGAGAGCAGATTCAGGCAGACAGACAGATTCAAACATATCAAAATAGAGGTAGATGAAGAGTAGATTCAGGCGGACAGACATATGAAAATTGAGACATATATTATTGAATTGATTGATTGATTCCTTCATTGATTAACAAAAGATTACAATATATAATATCTTAGGATTATTCTATAAGTGGGCTAGGCCCATAAAGTAATAAAGCCCGAATGACCATATCAAATAATACATTTAACACTCCCCCCGCAGTTTGAGTGGGAGATGCCCGAACACTCAAACTGGTACGAAATTCCCCAAAAAGCGCAAACGGCAAACCCTTGGTAAAGATATCGGCATACTGGTAACGAGATGGCACATGAAGTACACGAACCTGTCCTCGAGCAAACATATCATGAACAAAATGTATATCAATCTCTATGTATTTGGTACGCTGATGTTGAACAGGATTAGTAGACATATATACCGCACTTACATTATCACAATAAACAAGAGTAGCAGTAAACAAGGAAGTATGCAACTCTCGTAACAAATTGCGGATCTAAGCTTTTTCTGCAACCACATTCGCAACCCCACGATATTCAGCTTCAGCACTGGAACGAGACAAAGTAACCTGACGTTTAGGGGACCAAGATAAAAGATTATCTCCAAAAAACACACAATAACCAAATGTAGACCGTCAAGTAACAAGACAACCCGCCCAATCAACATCGGTATAAGCATTAAGCTGAGATGTAGACGATACGCGAAGTTGAAGGCCATAATCCAAAGTACCACGAACATAACGAAGAACCCATTTGAGAGCAGCCAAATGAGGCTCCCGAGGGTCATGCATATAAAGATATATCGGTTGCACGACATAGGAAATATCTGGCCGAGTAAAGGTGAGATACTGAAGACCACCTAAAGACTACGATATAAAGTCGAATCAAAGACCAGATCCCCATCAGAACCAAGTTTAGATTCTGTGTCAACTGGAGTCCTAGTAGAATTACAATTCAACATATGTGTACGCTCTAAAAACTCCATAGCATATTTCTTTTGAGAAAGAAACATGCCTCTAGCATCTCGTGTAACTGAAATCCTAAGGAAATAATTAAGAGCCCACAAATATGTCATATCAAACTCTTTATGTAAAGGGGAGATAATACGTTGTAATAAAGCTATAGATGAAGCCGTTAGAACAATGTCATCAATGTATTGGTGTGCGGTCGTCGTAGGACTTCTACACGAGAAGTTTTATAACTCCCTAGGCAGTGCACCTAATCGTTGTTATCTTTTAATAAGTAAATTATGCTAAAAGAACGAAATAAGCATAATACCAAGATTAGGGACTAGAAGTGAAAAATAAAGGAAGGGAAGGCTCCGTCCTTCCCTTATAAATACCCGTCTAATCATCATTAGAGGGTGATGCCTTGTAATATACATTTTCCCTTTCCTTCCATTTTATAACATTTGAATTTTGGAATACTTTCCCTCCTCTACTATTCTCTATAAGCTTCCATGGTTGATTATGTATGATTCAAGATAAGCAAGACCTATCAAGTGGTATCATACGCCATTAGAGAATACGAGTGATTCGATTTGTGAGCTTTTTACACGTCCGACAACCTCGATATGACCAGACAAAAGCTGGTTTTCTAAGACCTAACATGTACATCCATCACAAGAAGCAACATCACTAAGATCTACATTCTAGGTTTCATACAATCATAAATAAACACAATAATAGGTTTAGCCAAGCATGTTAAAGATAAAGCAAGAACAATAGATCAAACAACACATAAACATATTGAATGATTAAGTAAACCTTACTTGATTAAAACATGAATTGGAAGAAGTACAATAGGGTTTTTAGGCCCTAAAATCATCTCTTAAAGCTGCTAAACGGACTAGGGTTCGTACCCTCTTTTTATTCTAAAGTTACACACTCAAAACCCTAAATTCGGGTTTGTATATATAGGAAAATCGATGCGACGACGTCGCGTTTTAATCATGACGCCGTTGTAAGATGAATCTTCTAGATCTGCATTTTAGTCGGTACGTGCTGACGTTGTCATGAAAGATGTGACATCGTCACTTGATGAGTTATGACGGCGTCGTGTATAGTTGGTAATGCTGTCTCTAGGCTTTGTGAGTACAAATCTTTAAGAGTCTTGGTGTTGGTTTTTAATCTCGTCCATTTCTTCTCCAAATGAGCCCAAGTCACGTGTAATTCATCCAAATGTCTTCCAAATGAGAAATACCTAAAAAGGAACGATCAAGTACCTATTTTGGGCATAAACACATGATTTTGGGGGTTAAACGACCCCGAAAAAGTGTATAAAATGACACCTCATCACGTATATCAATAAATATGCAACCTCGGTACCATGCTGATAAATAAAAAGAGACGAGTCACATCGACTTGAAGTAAATCCCACACGAAGAGCATAACCCGCAAAGCGTTGAAACCAAGCACAAGGTGCCTGTTTCAATCCATATAAAGACTATTGTGATCGACATACATGATGTGGAAAACGAGAATCCACAAAGCCCGGTAGTTGATACATATAAACAGTCTCGGAAAGATCACCATTAAGAAATGCATTTTTAACATCAAGTTGGTGCACAGGCCAGTTCTGAGCTAATGCAAGACTAAGAATTGTACGTATAGTAGCTAGCTTGACAACCAGACTAAAAGTATCACTACAATCAACTCCATATTGTTGGTTTCGTCCATTAGCAACGAGACGAGCCTTATACATACTTAACGAACCATCGGCATGATATTTATGTTAAAACAACCACATAGACCGAACCACATTAACATTAGGTGGTTTCAGAACAAGAATCTAAGTATCATTTTTAATCAACTCATTATATTCATCATACATAGCATCTCGCCAATGAGGATCCGACAATGCAAATAAGGGGACTTAGGAAGGGGAGAGATATGCGACGTGTGACCATGAAACCAATGATTAGGCCTAAACGTGCCAACTTATGAACGAGTGATTATAGGATGAGTTTGAGGTTGATGGTTTTGGGCTGGTGTGGGGTTATGGGGGGATGGTTGGGATTAGGCTGATTATTGTTGTTGGATCGTTAATGGTGGAGACATAGTAGGTGATGGGGCCGGTTGTTGTTGGGCCGTAGGTTGAGAAAGGATTTTGTTGTTGGGTTGGAGGTTGTTGGGTTTGTTGTTAGGCCAAGTTTTGTTGTGTTGGTATTTGGGCTGAGTGTAGTGGTGTAGTAGGAGGGGGGTTAGGTTGAGAGTGAATAATGTGGTGGGTAATAGGTGAGATATTAGGTTCGAGGAAAGTATATGATAGTGGATGAGCATGTGTAACACTACCATAAGGAAACTAGAGTTCATCAAAGGTAACATGACGGGAAAGTATAATTTTATTGGTGGAAAGGCCAAGGCATCGATACCCCCAATGATACGCGGGATACCCTAAAAAGACACAAGGAGTGGCCCGAGGTGCAAGCTTATGTGGTGAATAAAGGTGTGGATAACAAATATAACCAAAAATGCATAGGCGAGAATAATCAGGTTGTTTGTTGAATAACTTAGTACATGGTATGTCATTTTGGATGGAAGACGAGGGAAGAATGTTTAGTAAATACACAGCCATATGTAGGGCCTCGACCCAAAATGATAGAGGAAGGTGGGCTTGAAAAAGAAGGGTGCGGATAACATTGTTAATGGTTCAGGTCATCCGTTCTGATTTCCCTTTTTGTTGAGAGGTTTTTGGGCACGAGAACCGCCTTTGAATGCCATTTTGGGAGAAAAAATTTAGTAAGTTGTCGTTGTCAAACTCACCCCCATGATCACATTGAAAAGCTGAAATATCACTTTTAAATTGATTATTCACATATGACCGAAAATGTAAGAATTTTTGAAACATTTTAGATTTAGCGCTCAAAGGATAAATCCACAAATAATGCGAGTAATGATCAAGAAATAACACATAATAATTAAAACCACCAGAACTAACAATGGGAGATGTCCAAATGTCAGAATGAACAATCTCAAAAGAACGAGAAAAAATATAATTAGAACTAGAAAACAGAAGTCGCACAATTTTCCAAGCTGGCATGCATGACAAACATGTGGGGATTTATCTTTATTACAAGAAATAAATTGGCGAGAAACAAGAGAACAAAACACCTCTTCCTTGGGATGCCCAAGGTGTTGGTGCCACGTAGTGAGACTAATAGACAACAAAGCATGAGGAGTAAGAGAAGGTTGGGTGACAGGATAGAGATCTCCTGAGCTATCACATCTGAGAAGGATATGACGGGTCAAGAAATCCTTTACTGAGAAACCAAATGCATTGAATTCAATAGTACAATTGTTATCTCTAGTGAATTGGCAAACAAATAAGATTTTTTATTATGTTAGGGGTGACAAGATCATTATGTAAATACAAAGGACGATTAAGAGTAGGTAAGATATTATGACCGGTATTTGTGACAGGTATAAATTTCCCATCACCAACACAAACCGATAGATATAAACATTTATTATAAACGGTACTTAAATTACTTGAATGTGAATTAAGATGAGAAGAAGAACATGTGTCCATATTCAATGTGGGATCTCGAATAGTCATAGTACTAAAGGCACTTGGGTGCGCACATGGAGTCGCGCCTAATATGCCGCGTCTAAACTGATGAGTTGTTTGCTTTAACATGATGCTACACAAAACAAAAATAAACTAATTTTCTTTTCCTTCTCTTTTTGCCTTGTGTCTGCAACATAAAAGAATAGAACCAATAAAATAAATTAGAAATTCTTTCTTCTCTCCACGTGACAATCCAACCAATAATGATTAACAATATATTGTACTATATTTCTATGACTCGTAGGATACTTTCTTCCCACTGCCGTAAACTTTTTTTTCAAACGGGCGAAGAGATAGAAGAAGAGGAAGATAAATTGGGGAGAAAAATTAGGAGATGATCAATTTTGCTCTTGATACCATATTGAATTGATTGATTGATTCCTTCATTGATTAACACAAGATTACAATATATAATGTCTTAGGGTTATTCTAGAAGTGGGCTAGGCCAATAAGATAATAAAGCCCGAATGACCATAAGATAATAAAGTCTGAATGACCATATCAAATAATATATATAACATATATATCCCAACAGAGGTAGTCGAAGAGCATATTCAGGCGAACAGGTGCAGGCAGACATTCAAGCAGACAGAGTAGATTCATGCAAGCAAGCGTAATCAAATCCAAAATGGTGAAACCAAAACATGTTGTTGATGTGAGATGCTACACATAACTACTCAATACATAGTCATATTAGTTAAGACTATAACATCACCATCACCAATACAAAACTAGATTTCCAATTCAAATTGGTTACTGATACCATACCAAATTACAAATACCAATATTAACATTAATTCTAATACCGCGATGAACAAAGCGAACAACCATCAAAACTTAAACATACCAGAATGTTGAAACATAACAAAAATAAACCAACCAATAACCACATAACTTAGTCGTTGAGCTTCATAACTTAGTTGGCGTGTTTGTATTTGGTAAATCCGTATGCGGTCATAACCGTTTTTCAGTCTTTTAGTGGTTAATCAAAAATATTTTCAAGATCTTCTAATTGTACTTAAATATCAAATTTAGTATAAGATCCTAAAAGCAAAATATTTCTTATCATTAAAATGGAAAGATTTGTTGGATTTAGAAAGATATGGAAAAATTGTTTTCATTTATGATTACTCCTATTTAGTCTTATTTATGGTTGTATACGAACTGAACGTTCAGTGAACATTTCATGAATCGTTTGGTAAAAAAGTCTGTTTATGTTCGTTTATTTATTAAATGAACGAACATGAACAAAATTTTACGTTCGTTTAGTTAAATTAGTAAACATTGTGGAAAACTAGAAGGGGGGGTTGAATAGTTTTCTTGATTTAAGATTTACTTTTCAATTTTTTTTTATGATCTTATGTGAAGTTTGCACAATATTGATGTTTTGGTCAGTAAATAAATGTAATGCAAGAAAGTAAAGAGTTGGAGAGATTCAACCAAGACACGATTGTTTATAGTGGTTCGGCTACAAGGACACCTTCCATGCCCTACTCCACTCCTCGAGTCACCTACTTGAGAGTTCGTAAACACTAGTCACCAATCTCCTTTAACCGGCGGAGAAGCCTTACAACGTTGCTTACACCTTTTAACAGTACAAAGCAAGATATCGGATTCTTCACAAGGTAGAATCATACCAACACTACAATAGTTGGTTTACAATGAGGATGAGAGTAACTAAAACTACTATATGATGTGCAAGAATCAAAAGTATGATCTTGATAATGCAATGGAGATGCGAAACAAGGTACTTGAAGCTTGATCGTCTCAATTGGGTGTTTGGCAATTTCTTCCATGAAGATAATTACCTACAAATACTAGAGAAAACTAAGCAAGAACTGAAGAGAAGATGATGATCAGTAGATTAGAGAAAGAAATGCTAAAAAATGGGTGAGTAAAACATGAGAAATGGCTTGGTATTTATAGCTAAAAAACTGCACTGTAGCCCGGTTCTGCCAGTTCTATTGCAAAAAGGAACCGGCTAGTGTTCTTCAATGGAACCGGCCAACAGTAACCAAATCTGAGTTTTGATATGCAAAATCTTGAGATATCATATGTAATCTTGTAAGATTACCCTAAGATATGTTGTATTTGATGATGTCATGAATGATGTAAGTAGTATTTAAACTATTTACTTATAATTCTAAGTATTTCTAAAATAGAAAAGGTAAGAGTTGATATAACATGTGTGTGATTTGTGTAGTTTACTTTAACGCGGTTTTATTAGTTGTTATCAACAAAACATAGTAAGATCGTAAGATAGAAATAAACATTTTTACCAGTTTATTTGTATTAGCAATCTCCCCCTTTTTGTTGATGACAAAATATAAAACTTACTGGAAGTAAATTAGCCAAATGGAAGTACGATTCATGATTGAGGATTATGTTAAGTTCCATTTTACTTCCCTTCTCTCCCTTTTTGTCGAAACAAAAAGATTGAATAGATAATTCTAGTTAGAAGAGGAAGAGAGGTAATAGTTAGATCAAGATAAATCAATGATATGCAATGCTTTCCCCTTAATGGCAATACATATTCTTGATTGAAGTAAATCTAATGCAAGATTGTCTTGAGTTAGTTAAAACCGAGATATAGATCTCCCCCTTATTAGAGGTATCTCTTTAAGCTTGAAGAAATCATGAATGTGATGTAATGCTACATAACAAATGTGTTATTTAGGATGATATTAGCTCCCCCTTTCTTTAGGGGTACCTACAAACAAATATTAGAGTCCAAGAACTAGAAAATGTTTCTTTAGAACCGGCAGGGACGGTTCTGTCCTTTCAATAGAACCGGCTTTGAAAGCTGAAGGAACCGGCTGTTGTACACAGTCAAAAACTTGACTCTGAAAAAATTTGTTAGTCAACATGAAAAGATTATGCAGGAAATAGATAACACAATACATTTTTCTTGAACCATAGCATTACAACTATTTATCATAGAGAGCATAACACAAATTAAGAGTACAAGCGATCTTAATTAACGTTACACAATTATTCTATTCCTAATGCCTTAGTCTAGAAATTATGATCAAGAACGTTAAGACGACCTAGAATGTGATTGAGGATGAATCACATTTCATCACGAAGGTTATCGATAATGGCTTGGGTGCATTGACAATTTTCGCAAAACATTTCATGGGTGAGCATAGAAAAGGGGTTGTTAGGCCCTAGAGGCGGAAGATGTGGTGGTAATGGTGGGAGATGAGGCTCCATGGCCAGAAGAGGTGGAGGTTGATTTGCTAAGCGTTCAATTGATTCGAATGATGGTTGAGGTAGAAGAGGATTTATGGTTCTAGGAGATAGGTCTTCTAGGGAGTCAAAGAATGCGCGTGGACAAGTAGGAGGGGTTGAGAAGATAAGCTTAACGGGGTCCAAGTTTATGGTTAGAGGTGAGGAGTGTTTGGAAGGTTGTGGAGGTGAGGTCAACGGAGGTGGAGATGACTTTAGGTGTGATGAGGTGTCATTTTATACACTTTTTCAGGGTCGTTTAACCCCCTAAATCATGCATTTATGCCCAAAATAGGTACTTAATTGTTCCTTTTCACGTATTTCTCATTTGGAAGGCATTTGGAAGAATTACACATGACTTGGGCTCATTTGGAGAAGAAACGGCCAAGACTACGAACCTACACCAACATTGATCAAGAATTTCTCTACAGTGGCTGGAGACGGCGTCACAAATACAACGTGACACCGTCACCATGACGATCAAGACGGCGTCACAAGATTTTACGACGGTGTCAGAGTATACGACCCAGCCCATTATCTAGAATATTCTCTTTCATGACGGCGTCATGATTAAAACGCGACGCCGTCATAGCGTTTTTCCTATATATACAAACCCGAATTTAGGATTTTAAGTGTGTAACTTTAGAATAAAAAGAGGGTACGAACCCTAGTTCGTTTAGCAGCTGTAGGAGACGATTTTAGGGCCTAAAAACCCTATTGTACTTCTTCCAATTCATGTTTTAATCAAGTAAGGTTTACTTAATCATTCAATATGTCTATGTGTTGTTTGATTTATTGTTCTTGCTTTATCTTTAACATGCTTGGCTAAACCTATTATTGTGTTTATTTATGATTGTATGAAACCTAGAATGTAGATCTTAGTGGTGTTGCTTCTTGTGATGGATGTGCACGTTAGGTCTTAGAAAACCAGCTTTTGTCTGCATCGCTGTTGATATGTCTAGGGAAACGTGATTGTGTAGAAAGGATACCATCGGGTAACAGTCTTCATACTACCTTGCCCCCTAATATGGTTGATCCACTTTTAATGTATTTTACATGCACTTAGTAAACTCCTAGGGGCCGTGTAATAGTCTTCATACTACCTTGCATGTGCGTTGCTCTAGCGGCATACTAAGTAGACGGCGGGTTCGTGTAATTCGTTCATGCTTTAGGAAATAGTTACACAGATCATCACAAGTGTGACAAGGTAACAACACTAGGAGAAGCAATCTAGGGAGTAATACATGATTAAATAAACACAATTTTTTATCTTATTATTATCACCATTAGCGTAGAATATATTTAGTTTAAATAGCTAAAACCAAATCTCCCTCCAATTATATGATTTACTTGCTTTCTATAAAATACAAAAAAGAATCTTCCCTTAACCCTTAGAATTCTGTTAGACCGTGATCAAGCCTTCCCAACCTATTCCTCAAGTGAACGATAAACAACCCCGAGTCTTGCCTATACTACACTACAACGATTAGGTGCACTGCCTAGGGAGTTGTAAAACTTCTCGTGTAGAAGTCCTACGACGACCGCACATCAAGTTTTTGGCGTCGCCGCCTGGGGAATAGTTAGGTCCTGATCATAGTTTAGCTTAGTTCTACTCGCTTGAATCCTTTCAAGTGAGATTTTAATTCCGCATATTAGCTTTCTCGTAGTCTATATTTTCTTTGTGCCCTTTGTTTTGTAAATCACTCTTTCGTGCACCATCATGATGTATGAAAGACCACCAACTACACCCTTTCAAAACCCCTCACGAAACATAACCTTCCCATTCTAAAGATATACCTTGGTGTTCTAACAACATCAAGATGAACCTATCTACGATGCGTGGACTCGTTTCAAAAACTTAATCAAAAGAGTCCCTCATTATGGCCTTGATTTATGGTCCCTTACTTAATTCTTTTATGATCATGTCGACGAATATACCCGAATGGACCTTGACTTTGCAGCAGACGAGAACCTTAGGGAATTAAGTGGTGACGAAGCATGGGAAGCCATAGAAAATTTTGCCCAAGGCCAAAAAGGATGGGACAACCCACCAAACATTATTTCTGAACAAGAAGTAGCAAATTTGAAGGCTCAAGCAAAAAGATTGTTTGGAAATGAGGATGTTTGGGTTGAGATGCATAGAGGTATAGCATGGGATAAGGTGGAAAATTCAGATCCACAAAGTACCCCACAAGTCCTCCCATCATTTGATGAATACACACCGCCTGTGACTTGCCCAGAAGAAGTAGAAGAGACTTTAGGAACCCCGGTGGAGGTAGAGCCTTTGGACGAAACATAACTAGAGGATTTAGGCTTGAATACTTGTAATCATGACATTCCTCTTAGTAATAGGGAAGTTCCTAGTTTTGATGAGCCGGAGCCTCAACCAAATCCCTTACCAAATTGTCTATCCTTAGATGTAAGTCTAGAAGAAGAAAGAGGCCCCGAATCACCCATCAAACCACATAGTCTGGATAGTTTTAGGATGAAGGAAGTACATAGATTAACCATTAATACACCATATTTACCTCACATGGCATCTTCCCCCCCTAAGGATACGTATTGCTATTATCGCCTATGGATCGATGATCCTAAGAAACATTGTGGATTTAAACCGGGTTTATTAGGAAAAAGTGCATCTCTAGGTGTTGATATTTCAAATTGGGAGATGTTTGATGATGATTGGGGATTATAATCTAAGGAAGTTTCTCCTATAGGAAAAGAACTTAGTTTATTTGATAGGCCAAATGAAGAAGAGAGAGGTAGAATTCTAGAAGCACACCGTTTGGAGCATATTATTCAACAACCATTTTTTTGCATGTGACCCCTTCTCACAACGATGGTATGTACCGTTACTATCACCCGCACTTAAACTTAAGTGTAGGGGAACCCTACCCTTTATCTGTTAAATAAGGGTAGAGTTAGGCTGGTGACTCGAACAAAAACAAACGCTTCTTGGGAGGCAACCCAAGAACGTCTCATCAACCTAATATTTACTTTCCCGTAATTAGGAGTGTCATGTGTGTTTTAATTCTTTACCATTTGTTTTATTATGTTTGAACTATCTTGTAATCATGCTTTATTTGTCTTTAACCTCGTCTTAATTTCAATCAAAGGTATTTTACAAACAATAAGTGTATGGGAATTTATTCGGCTTTTAAGCCAAATTCAAACATGATAAATGTATTGTTTAGATTAATTTGCGCCAGTTTTGAGTCATATGATTGAATTGTTAAATCTCAGGTTTTGTACAGCTATTTATACAGGAATTAAGTTAAGGAATCAAGTGCAGGAAATTTTTTATCAAAAACAAAAATTTTGTTTTCACATACTATGGAGACGGCGTCACGATTAACACGTGACGCCGTCACTACGACACCTGTGACGGGGTCACCACAACCCCTACAGCGTCAAACGCCCAGGTTCAAAAAACTTAAAAGTTTTTAATTATTTTTGAAAATAAGACTTGCACAACATTTAATATATGTATTATTCTGCTATTAACCTGCAAAACCTAATGAGTTTAACAATTCTCTCATCCTATCTATCGAGTCAAACCCTAAATTCATATTGTATATTGGTAAAACGCATATTTTATGCTTGGTATAGTTGTCTTTGTCTTTGATTACAGGTTATATTTGATGAGAAAAAGCTTGGAAGTTCTTAGAAAGTTTCATTGGATGATTCTCGGAGGAAAATTTAACCAGTTATCGCATGTTTCTTCTCTATTATTGAGTAAACCAGGGAGTACTAGTTTCTTTTCCTTGTTTTCTTTTCCTTTTATCTGTTTTAACGGGTACTTCTAGAGAACATTGGGGACAATGTTCAACTTAAGTGTAGGGGGGAAATAAGCCTTAGAAACTATTCTTTCATTTGTCATTTGCTTTGTCCTTAAAAAGATGGGTAATATATCAAAACATAGCAAAAAAGGGTGATTTTTACCAAAATTTAAATTTTTTACGACACATACCAACGAAAACCGAGTATTATTAGCGTCTCATGGATAAGAATTTATATAACTAGCATAAAAACCCTCAAAATTCCACCCTCATAATGTGAGGTTCGCCCTTAGATATAATACCTTTAGCTTGTTCGAGTTAAGGAGTGAGCAATCGTCATTACGGCCATGTCTATTGAGTTAGGGTTGATTTGCAGGTGTGCATGTCTATCCTTAAGTGTGAATTAAACATACAATTAAGTCTTTATTGATGAACCAATATCCTTCTAACAAGTTATCTTCTCACAACATTGGCTTATATTGAAAACAACTTTTATTAAGATATCGATTACTAAATTAATGTCTAATTATTTTTATGGCTTTTGCCCGCTCGAATAACCAAAACAATCATTTAAGTAATATAAAAATCACTAATCAATATTTTCCCTTTTTTTATTAATCATACTTAATTCACTAAACAATTTAACACTTAACAAGCATATATAAAAAATATACTCACTAAGCATATTATTTAAGCTAGCAATAATCAACAAAGCAAAGCTAAACATTTTATACTAAGCTATACTAATGAATTGAAAAAGGATACAAAATTGGACCGAATTGAAGAACCGCAAATAAACGAATACCACCCGATTTATTTAGCTAAAGCAAACAATCAAATTCTGTCTAGCTAAATAAACCCTTAAGCTCCACACCTCATGAGTTGACCGGTACCAAAAGCAACACAAAATACAACAAATTGTTAAAACAAAACATTTTCTAACAATTACCATTTGCAAATTCTATTACCTACTTGGCCCAATATATCAAAAACCAAACGCAGCCTGTACTAAACAAATGCAAGCCAAATTGCAATAACGTGGCCCAATCAGCCTAACAAGGCCCACATGAAAAACGATTCTACAAGCTAAATGTAGGTCCAGAAATCGAATTAATAAGTCAGTTTTAATAAGCCAAATAAGCCTTAACTTTCCAGAATAAGCCAAACACAAATAAGCTACTAAAGTCTGATCCTATAGTCGAATAATCAATATGAGATAAGCAAATAAGCAATTAAGAACATTAATCCAAACAAAAACTAAACAATTATAATTGAATAAGCTCTAGCTTTTCTTAAACGAGACAAATAACTATTTAAGCACTGCAAATAAGCAATCAGAATAAGCCAAGAGTATTAAACAAACGAGATAAGCTCTTCTAATAACGAAATAAGCACTAGAACAAGTAAAACTTAAAACCAAGTCAATAAGCTAACACGACTATAAGCTAATACGAGATTTAAACTAAATCTACTTTATAAGCCAATAGTAAAACAAAATAAGCACTCATAAACAATGAAATCAGATTCTAGAATTCTAAATAAGCACTTAAACGATTCAAATATCTACTCAAATAAGCAAATAAGAAAACGAAATACATCTAAACAATATAAGCTCAACTAAATTCACATAAGCTATTTAGAAGCTTATTAAATCAGATAAGATGAGCTTCTAAGAACTCTAAAACAATAAAAGCAAGAAAATAAGCTAGATCCGAGCTTATTTGAGCTTATTATATCGAAATGTCCGTAAAATCTTATAAGAATGATTCAAATAAGCTTTAGAGAACTTATAGGAGTCGATCTTTAAGCTTTTAAGGAGTTTTAAGATTAATAAGCTAAGGAAATAAGCTCAACGGATTAGCTTATTTGATTAAGCAAACATACGAAAAGAAAAAGAATGAATAAGCATAAAATAATAAGCAAACCATGATTTTTATTAAGCTCAAATCATTCTTGATACAATATCTCAATAAGCTCAAGATTTAAACGAGTTGCAATAAGCTAAAAATTGAAAAATAAGCTAATCTAGAAAACTAAAATAAGCTAAAAGTAAAGAGCTAAAACTTAAAACTAAAATTCCTCCTGTCTAAACTTGAGGGGAGCGGGTGGGTTTTATAGGAGGAGGAGGGGTAATTTTGTAACTTCCGTCCCAATCATTGAGTAATGAATAGCCAATCATTGGCCTCCTTTCACGTACACACGGATTGTAGAGGATATGCAGAATGATCTAGCCGCTCCTTTTGCGCCATGTGGACTTTTAAAGCTGCTTGAATAGTACGCTAATTCTCGTCCTTTGATTATTTCAGTGTATATGAATTGAGATAGTAAATTAGCCTCACCACGTGGCTAAATTCTATTCGTCTTATCAAACCGAGTGCGCCATCACATGACCTTATTTGATTTTATTTCTATGCACGTGAGCTGATGTAGGGTGATGTCACCCAAACCTTTTAATTCAGATTTATACATTACTGTTTTGGGCTTTTGTTGGGCTTTTACTTGTTTGGACTGGTTCGGCCCATTAAGTGGGTTACGGGTTGGCCCAATAAGATCCGAGGGCATCGTTGGACTCTTTTTCTTGCGCTCTTTCCCATGGCATGCTCGGGGACTTTTCACGACTTTATCTTGACTTTGAGAAATAATTAAACTTAACCAAATCGAACACGATAATTCCTGTTTTTGCACCATTTTTAATCCTTTTACCTGCAAGACATAAAAATACCAAACAAACATATTTGCAAGATAATTATCCACATTTTAGCATTTTTAGTCTGATTAATAGTGTTTTCCGGGCTAAAAAGGATGTTTGTTTTAGCACACATCAAACTCCCTCACACTAAGCCATTGCTGGTCCCACACGCAATGTTTCTAAAACAAGCCCGAAAATAAATAATTTAATCCCACTTTAACTTATGACTCCTCGCAATCAAACAAGAACAGAAAAAGTCCATTAAGAAGGTTCAAAAATTATTTAATTCGCAAGCACCCCCGTTTTAATCACTTATTCAATAATAGATAAAAACAAAGATAAAATTTTAATAAAATTTATTTAAAAGGCTTTAAGAAAGGGAGTTCGTCATCCTTGACTTTTCACAATCCCCAAACTAAGCTTAAAATAAAATCACAGTTAAATATAATATTAGATGCTAACACTACTCATAAATGTTAATTGTGTAAATATAAACTTAACTTTTCGCTCCTATTATTCCTAAATCTTCTAAGGATTTTATTATTATTATTATTATTATTATTATTATTATTATTATTATTGACAAATAAATTATGTCCTTATTGATATAAAGTAAACCCGGTTTAGACCATAATTAGTTTGAAATCCTTTCCTAAAGAGACGATATGGTGAGAATAAGGTCCACATTAAGGTTCTAAATTCGTATGATTTAGGGGTTATCCTTTTTATTTTATCCGAAACAACTCAACTACGAGTCCAGAGACGAAAGCTTTATTTAGATAACCCCGGAGTCGAAATTTGGCTTTATTATTATTATTATTGCAACATTATTATCCCCCGGTCCTTTAAACAACTACCACATCGGTATGCGAGTCGACCATGGTCCAGGAGTCTTATTTTGACTAGGAGATCCTTGACCTTTTTGAAAATTGTCACATCGGTATGCGAGCCGACCATAGTCCAGTAAACTTTTATCAGTCTCGGATTTATTATTCTTACTATGGGCCTTCTTTTGAAAACTGCCACATCGGTATGCGAGCCGACCATGGTCTAATGGTCTTATTTCGTCTTTGGTTTATCATATTATTATTATTATAGCCAAATTTCAAGTCATGTGGTCTTTTAACTACCTAGACAACGGTAGCGAGCCGTCAGGAATCGGTAGCCTATTTCCCTACAATACTGACAAAACCTCGATGTGTACCTTAATTTCATCAGAAGGAATCTCTACGAAGGGATCTAAACAAAGAATCGCAAAAACTAAAGTAACTTTATTTATTTAATAATTATATAACGTTTATTAAGCTGGTGAGAGCAAAAAGCCACAATTAACCTCTATGAGCTCTAAAGAGATCCAACTATTCCACGCTTGGCATCTAACTTATATTCAACTCTATCATTTTTTGTTCTTTGCAAAATTTTAGCAAACGCTTAGTCTAAAAAGCTAAGGGGAAAGCTAGTCTTTAAAACTCGGTCAAGTCAAAAGCTACCTAATTCTACGGGCCTACTTATTCATATATCTAACATTTATATATCTATATATATATATATATATATATATATATATATATATAAAATATAATTAAATATAAAATATATAAAAATATCTATATACTTATTTTCTATCATCATTTTTTTAAAAATTTTAAAATTTTGGTCAAAACGAGGTTGCGTGGGAACACATATAGGCACATGTATGATCACATTTCAATAGAAATCCCCCACACTTAGAATGGAACATTGGCCTCAATGTTTAAAAATGTCAGGTATTACCCCCACACTTAGGAACGAAAAAGGCAAATGCAAAAAATTCAAAGTGTGAAAGGAGAAACACAATATATATATACATGATCAGGATTGAGGATTCTAAAATAAGCAGAAGATCGAAGACCGGATGATTGGAGGATTGAAAACAAGCACGGGTCTTCATGATCTTAAGGAATCATACAAGCAAAAACGATACCACAAACCATAGAAAGAAGCACGCCCCCACACCAGGGATATAAAATCACACACTTATTTATTAAGAAAATAGAAAGAAGAAAAGACATGGGTTGCCTCCCTAGAAGCGTTTGTTTTTGTGCGAGTCTCTAGCTTGACTCTCCTCATATCATCGTGATATTAGGGATGAAACATGTGGAAGATAAAATCTCCATCAGACTTTCATTCAAGATGTTTATATAAACATTGAAGCATATGAAAGTTCCACTCTGATGAGATACCACCGGCTTTAGAGAATAGCAACTTAAAACGGAGATGTCCGGGTCAAAGATAGTATCTTCACTCCCGGAGGAGAGAAGAAGAGAAGAATCCATAGAATAAGTGAGATAAGGAAGAAAGATTCTGATAACAAATGTGAGGGAAAAATAATAGCAATCCTCAAAGGGTAACCTCACATATGTCAGAGAAATAATTTTCTCATGAATCCCGAGGTCAAAAACTTTGACCATACTCTTCAAATCATCATTATAAGGTTCATCCTTTAAGCTTCTTGGGTCATGATCTAAAAACACCTCGGGGGGAAGATTATGGGTAGTATCATTAGTAAGAAAACACTCAAGATAGATTATGTCTCCCTCCGAATCATGATAACCGTCCTTAATATCCGTAGAAACATCAATATCTAGAAAAGCATCGATCTTATCAATATCGCCTCCTGGGTCGAAACACTCATCCTCATTTGCATCGGAAAAAAGTGTGACTAGTAAAGCCGGCTCATCAAGGTTAGAAACATAAGAGTCCTTGTTCTCGATGTCCTCTAACACCTCATTATAAAGAGGATTTATGTCACTAGAGATGTACTCTTCATAGAATTCAAAAAGAGGGTTCGAATAAATTTTAAAATTTTCCTCCGGAACATCCTCCTCAGGAAGTGACTCGTCATCACTAGAGGTAAAATCAGCATTAGTATCGAAGAGAGGATTAGAGAAAGTCACGGAATTATCACAAAAAGGCAAATCACACTCTTTGTCACTGTCGGACGTATCCCCAGACTCCTTTGGGATTGGAACAAGGTCCTCAACACTAGACTTTATGAATTCGTCCAATTCCTTTTCAGAAATAGTGCGAAGATCCTTATTCTCCATGATGAGAGAGTCCTCGGGCTCCATAGTTGGTAAGACGGGTGTGATTGCAATAGACGGAGGAATTTGAGAAATAATTTCATTCAAATGAATAGGACTCTCCTCGCCATCATCGTCATCATAGCAAACAAAATTAAAACGTCACGAAGGCTCGAGAGTATGAGTACTAAGATTAGCCGCCTGCTCTCGTAACATTCCAAACAAGGATTGCATAGTTTTAAAAAGTTCATTCCTTGACTAAATCATATCATTATGTGATTTTATACATTCATTATTCATCCTCTGCTGGTTAAGGTCTTCTTGAATACTCTGAGGTTGATGATCAATGGAATACTGCGGGGGTTGGTCAAAACCAGAAGAGTTAGAATTATAGCAAAGATTAGGCTCATAGAAGTTCTGATTCCTTGGTTGACACTGAAAATTCGCATGAGAACCCTCACAGTTTTCCCAAAAAAGATATTGTTGAGAAAAACTCAGTGAATTTCGTGGAAAATAATTATCACCAAAGTTTTGATTGTAGCTCGGTTCCTGCTCATAAACAAGCGGGAACCGTGGCGGACAATCAAACCCATAGTGAGAATCGTTCTAACATAAGTCACACGAGTATGTTTGGGGCTGTGGAAGTGGGTAAGAAAAAGTTTAGAGGATCATTGAAAGAATTCGGATTTGGATCATAAACGAATGAATTTCTAGCTCCTGAATCGCATATCGAACACAATCCATTTCTAATATTATTTCCACACCACTCGCAAGTACACCGTCGACAAAGTAAACCATCTAACGGACCTCCACACCCAAAGCAACCATGTTGGTTGAACGAAGACATAAGAATTAAACAAATAAGATGATAAAGAAGATAAGAATTAAACGAAATAAGAGGATAAAGGAGAATATTTTTGAAATTTTTTATAAAGATAATAAAAATAAATATAAAAATATTTTTGGAAATTTTAATATTTATATAAAAAGAAAATATTTTTGGATTTTTATTTTTATAAGTACGAAAATAAACTTTCCGAAGAAAGGATTTTCAAGGCATCAACTTCGAACACCACTTGTAGATCGTACACCTCTCCCCGGCAGCGGCGCCATTTTGATAAACGTCAAACGCGTGTCGTAATAATATATAGTATTTCTCGTTAGATATGAAAATTACTTTAGGAGAAGTAACAGTCTATCTTCCGAGTGTCGTATCCACGACGAGAGATGAATTTGAAATCCACGAAAGTATTTTGTTTGATGCTTGAAAATCGAATATTTTTGTTTTTGGTTTTAAACTAAAAATTTAATAAAAATAACTATATAAAAACTAGATAGCAAATAGCGAGCAATTAAACAAAGAACGATATATTATAAAAGATATGCTTGCTAAGTGTATTGATTAGATCCTTAAGTGTGAATTAAACATACAATTAAGTCTTTATTGATGAACCAATATCTTTCTAACAAGTTATCTTCTCACAACGTTGGCTTATATTGAAAACAACTTTTATTAAGATATCGATTACTAAATTAATGTCTAATTAATCTTACGGCTTTTGCCCGCTCGAATAACCAAAACAATAATTTAAGTAATATAAAAATCACTAATCAATATTTTCCCTTTTTTTATTAATCACACTTAATTCACTAAACAATTTAACACTTAACAAGCATATATAAAAAATCTACTCACTAAACATATTATTTAAGCTAACAATAATCAACAAAGCAAAGCTAAATATTTTATACTAAGCTACACTAATTAATTAAAAATTGATAGAAAATTGGACTGAATTAAAGAGCCTCAAATAAACGAAAACCACCCAATTTAATAAGCTAAAGAAAATAGTCAAATTCTATCTAGCTTATTAAACCTGTAAGCTCTATGCCTCATGAGATGGCCGATACCAAATTCAAACCAAAAACTGTTAACAATATAAATATATAACAAATACTCATATCAACTTGCAACATACACAGTGCTAGCAATCTAAACACATGCCCAATTCTATAAACCAAACGAAACCCAAGTTATCTTGGCCCAACAGATAATCTTAACAAACCATACGCAGCCCAGATTAAAGGACGTGGCCCAAACTGATCAAATGAAACCCAATTATGATTTGTGCAAATCAAATCGCAAGCACATGACCCAAATGAAAAACAAGTTCTAATCTAAATAAGCTCTAGATAATAAGCACTTAAGTTCTAAACTAAAATCCTTAAGAAGCTACAAACTACTACACGAATCACCTTAAACACTGAAAATGAGAATAAGCTAGATTAAAACCGATTAATCTAACCAAGGATTACAAACGATCTAGAAAATCAAATAAGCAATCGAAACTAGTTCTCAAATAAGCACTACTCGTTTTAGGCTTAACTAGATATCATTAGTGAGTCAAACATAAGAGTGAATAAGCTATTTTTAATACTAACATAAGAAATAAGCTCTCGAAACATTAAGACTAGATAATCTAAATAAGATCTAAAAAAATTACTTAATAAGCCAATACTCAAATCGATTTAAGAACTAATAAGCAATGAAATCAGATTCTAGAACATAGATTAGGCACTTAAACGATTCAAATAACAACTCAAATAAGCAAATAAGCTATCAAAAACTCGTTTAAACAATATAAGCTCAACTGAATTCGAATAAGCTATTTAGAAGCTTATTAAATCAGATAAGAAGAGCTTTTAATAAAACTAAATAAGCTTAAACACAAAAATAAGCTAGATCCTAGCTTATTCTAGCTTATTACAAACGAAATTGCTTAAAAACTATGAGATGAAACCAAATAAGCTTCTTAAAGCTTATAGGATCTGATCTGACAGGTTTTTAAGTAGTTTTGAAAGAATAAGCTCAACGAAAGTAGCTTATTAAACATTTAAGCTTAACAAGAATAAAAGAGACATAATAAGCTAAAAACAAACTTTCATTCATAAGTAATAAGCACTTACATTATTCAATAAGCTAACATTAACTTTTACAATAAGCTCAGAAAAACTAAATAAGCTAAAACATTACAAATAAGCTAACTAAAAACTAGAGAAAAACTAAAAAAACTAAATTCCTATTTATCCAAACTTGAGGGGAGCGGGATGATTTTATAGGGTGAGAAAGGGTAATGTTGTAAATTCGTTCCAATGATTGCACCATTAAGTAGCCAATGATTGGCCTCGAATCGTGAGCACACGGATTGCAACGCAGCAACAGGGAAAAGAACCATTAGATTGATGCCACATATAACTTGAAACTACGTACCTCATACGCTTTGAATATCTGCCATCAGATTTATTTTTTGCCAAATGAATTGAGGAGTAAAAATGCATTGACACGCGGCTTGCTCTTATTCGCTTATTCCAAACTAATGCGCTATCACGTGACATGTTAGGATTTAATTTTGGAACACATGCTGCTGATGTCGCGCCTACATCACCTATACATAGTATTTCAATTTAATCTTGGTCTTTTAAAAATGCTTGTTGGCTTTAGCATGTTTAGGCTGGCCCGACCCATAAAATGGGTTACGGGCTGGCCCAATAAGATCCGAGGGCATCATTAGACTCGTTTTCTTATGCTCTTTCTAATGTCATGCTCGGAGACTTTTCATGACTTTGTCTTGATCTTGAATATTTAAGCACTCTTGATCGAAACAAACCCGCAAATACCCATTTTTGCATTGTTTTCAATCCGTTTACCTGCAAGACATAAAAATACCAAACAAACATGTTTGCAAGATAATTATTCATATTTTAGCATTTTTGGTTTGATTAATAGTGTTTTCTGGGGTACAAATGATGTGTGTTTTAGCACACATCAGTAATACACCTCAATGTTGCAATTTTGTTATTTCAAAGCAACCATGTCATTAACTAACTGATACATTCTGTGACCATCTAATTGTGCATAATGTTCATACAACTCAGCCTATAATGCAGATGCAAAATTCATAAAATTCACGTTGTTACTTATCTGATCTGAAATGGTGTTCAAAATCCAAGAATTGATCATACCATTGGTTTTGTCCCACATTTCCCTTTCTTCTGAATCAACATTTGGTTCATGTAATTCACCCGTAACAATCTTGAGTTTATTCTTTGCATTTAATGCAATCATCATGCTTCTTTTCCAAGAACTGTAGTTTTCAAAACCAATAAGTTTCTTGGATATTAGAATGAGACTAGGGTGACCATTAGGATGAAGGTATAAAGGATGATTGGGTGAATTAATGTCAATGCTGGGATTTTGTGAACCAAATGGTGGTGGTTGATTGCTGAGTGGTGGTTGGTTGTTAGATGGTGGTTGATTGCGGTTGACATTAGTTTGATTGTTATTGGATGGAGCCATTGTTGAATAATGAGTTTTGTAAATTGAAAGATTTTAGGGATGATAGATTATGGTGATCAAGTGTTGAATAATGACAGATTGTGATGGTTTAAAGGCTGAGAAAATGGTAGATTGTGGTGGTTTAAGCTTTAACAATGGCGGATTGTGGTGGTTAAAAGTTGTTGAGATTCTATTATTGGTGGCAAAGTTTGTTAGAAATCTGCCATGGTTAGTTACAGGTTACCAGAGATGCATAGCTCTGATACCATAATGAGAGGTAGTGAAAGAGAGAATTTTAGGAGAAAATTATGATTGATTCATTATGAATTGAATTACAGAATGAAAGAAATTACAAAGTATTTATAGAAAACAAGCTAACTAACTACTTTGACTTCTCTAACTAACTTTGACTAAGATAATGTTACATTGAGCTAAACACTGTTACTTGAAATTAAACTACACATTCTACTTCTTTGTTGTTTAACCTTGAACTGAGTAGCCATGTGTTGAGAGGTCTTTATCTTTGAGACTGTATTGATGACTGATTAACCTGCATTGGCACTTGGTGAGCCATTACCAACATGTCTAATTAATCATGTTAAAAAGTTCAACCTGACTCAAACACGTTAATTAAAATATTAGTCATGTTGACCTATTTTTGACTCAAAATAAGAGTGAAAGGAAAACAATAACTGGTTGAATGTGAGTGTCGGAAAAAGTACGTGATGAATAAGGGAGGTTTTTGGAAAAATGAAGCTCAATATATATTTCAAAATTTTCAATTTATTAGTTTTATTTATAAAAGGGACGAGAATGTCAACCCAAACCTAACCTTATTATTAGACGGGTTAGCCATGTTGACCTTTATACAACTCTAACTCGTTAACCCAATCTTAACCTGCTTATTTTTGTATAACAGTGAAATTGTTACCCCTACGAAAAGGGTACTTATTACACTTGGAACACTGGTAATTACTCTGCATGATTCTTTCCTAAATACCTAGACTGACTTAAACTCACCTTGAATAGTAAACTTTTGTCAACGCATATATGCAAAAGATGTGCTAATGATATTACAATTGAGCAGCTAATGATAAGTTTTTCAACAACATTACAATGTTACAAAACCAACGTAAACTTTAAAGGTTCCAAGCCTGAATCAATAGTATTTTTAAGAAATGAATGTGTATGATTATGTTCTTCCATTTTTCACAACTTACAAAATAGCCAACATATCTTTCGCCACCGAACAATGAATGAAGATGTGATGCTCAGACTCGATACCATAAGCACATACCCCACATGTAACTGCGTCCAGTTTAACCCCTGTTTATCTAAATTGACCGTAGTAGGTAATATAATATTGGTAGCTCAATCTCCGGTGTTTACTTTCTTGGGGGCTGATTTGTTCCTTGTACTGTCCTCCTGAATTAGATGCATGGACTTAACAATGTCTTGTTTACTTGATTTGAAGAAGCATCTAATCGAACTCTTTTTTAGTCATCAATTGCTGACTGATAAATCAATCAATTATTACATATGTTAGTTAAACTCCAACTTATGCTTCTTCTTAGAAGTAAGTACTTATAAGCTGCTTAAAAATAAGCACGTTAGGAAATAGTGTTTAGATTAGCTTATTTTGAAAAAAAAATGCAATTATATTTGAAAAAATTATGGTTTGTTGAAAAAACTTCAAACAAGTTCATTTATGAAAAGTTGTTAATCATTCAGAAATAAGCAACTTCCGACATGCTTATGAGAAACTACGTACTTTATTTCAAAAAAAGCAGATAAGCTGAAGCAGTTGGATAACACAATGCTGATTTGGCTTAAACATAAGTAGAAAAACAGAATAAATTAGCAATTTCAAACACTCTCCAAGAGTATAAAGAAAATAAAGTGATGAAAGAGTATGTTTCCCATAAGTTACTGTCATTAGGAGTTTTGATTAAAAAGAATCACCTTCCATCGGATTGTAGAGCAAAGAGACAGGAGGAATCAGATGGGACCCTGTATAGAGCTTTAGTGTGAAAAGGGTAAATAGTTACATATCATTTTTTTATTTACACACATCAATATATAAGCAGATAAATAGCATGAAAATATGATACAACTACCTAGCGCACATAAAGACGTGTATCAATAAAAAGTAAATGGGAAAATAACAAGAAGAAACATCATACTTGTCACAATATGCTTTTATAACACCAAATTTTGATTTTGTTCTTCTATGGTCATACAAGTCCATTTTTTTCCTTTTATAGGGTTCCTTGACCATTTTGCCCTTTCATGTATTTTACATTATCAGTCCCTTTTAGCTAAAATTTTTCACCAACTATCCAAGACCCCTTCTTAATGAACATAATTTATTTTTACCATCTTATTGGCTGAATGTAATTACCCGACCCACCTTATTTTACTTAACACTACAGATTTTTACCTGTATAACAAAAGTATAAAACAATATAAGATTAAACTACATAAATGATTTAATTACATACTAAACTATTAAATATCATTACATAGTTAAGTGTTAGAATGCTTACATTACATAACCTGCATCTTCCATAAATGATTCTAAAATCATCACAAGTCTCACACATAATGCTCGGCAACCCTTCAACTGAAAATAAACCCAGGCCATAGTGAATACACCTAGCTGCAAAAACCAAGGATACTAGAAACTTAAAGCTTAACGGCTTCTTCCTATTAACCTGACTAGCCACAATAAGTATGAATAAAAGTTTTTTTAAGAGATGTTTCCCCTCTTTTAACCCTCATTGTTTTTTCTAGGCTTAGGACTGGCTGAGTTTACATGAAACCAAGGCATACTTAAAAACTTGTAAACATTTTATCCATGTAACTGACTTGACAAACAAATCCAAAGCAACTACATCTACAATCTCGAAACCAAAAACCTTATCAGTTATAACATTTGGTTCCTAAACTAATTTTCATTCAAATCTAATAACACTTCTCTACACTTATTAATCACAAATCTCAGATGATGCAATTTCATACAATTTCACTTCTCTACACTTATGTGTCAGTGAGACCTTAATTTTTACAAGTTTTAAGCTTATTTTAGGTGAGATTAAAATAGTTTCCTAAAACTGTTGGGCTAATTCAGAGCCCAGTAATCAGCGCCTAGATTTAAACAGAAATTAGGTTAAGTATTACAAGACTCGCTGAGTGGGATCAGCGGGTATTGAATAACCTCTGAGTGATGGGACTCAGAGGTTATGAAAGGACTCTCTAAGTGCAAAGCCTCAGAGAGCAACGTCAAACGTATTCAAGTCAAAGACATCGTCAAGGAAGTCGAAGATCACTTGAAGAAATACTCGTCAGCTGAGATGGATATCAGCTGGTATGTAGAAGGAATACGCTGAAGTTCTAAGGAGAGTCAGAGGTGGCAATACTCTGACTATCCTATTACCCTTTGAAGAAGAACAAGCTGAGCTTAAAGATTGTTCTCTGAAGTAGGCAGGAAACTTAACAAGTGTTTATGGTGGGATAAACATTGATTTAAGTTAAAGCTTGTACCTAGTACGAAGTTGGCAAAAGTAGTGAACAATTGGCAGAACTTTTCACTAAAGTATGGGCGAGTGGTTTCCAAGAATGGACGTGCATTAAATACCTCGTACCTCGTACACTAGATTCTTGACACGTGGCAACTACCCCCACTTAGGACGCAACCTAGTATTAGTATAAATAGAGAATGTTGTAAGGAGTAAATGCTATCGCTTTAATTATGTTATTATTATAGGCATTTACTCCTTTGTCGAACATACACAGTAGACCTCTGATCCTATCAGCTGGCTATATAAGTTTGCTTGTAAACTTGATACTCTATCTAGTTTACTTGTTCAGAGGGTAAGCACACATTGTCATTTAACTTGTGCGATCCATAGCACATTATAATACTTTGATTCTTAATCAATAAAGCATTACACGATTGAAAAGTTATTACTTGTGTTATTTACATTAGATACGTGTTATATTCTTTATAGACATGTTAATTGGGACTTTCAATTGGTATCGGAGCAGTGTTAATTTATATTTTTTAGAAACCGTTCTTTGTTTTAAACACATTAAGATCCAATCATGTCTGGAACCATACCACCTATCCCACCACCCTTTGGTGCAAGTTCAGGTAATCTGCGTAGCCCTAATGTTAATAGGGTTGACACGATGCCTGTAACTACTGACCCTATCAACACTACGGACACAACAAATGTGTCTCAAAGTGTCGTTGATGAGAACCTCCCTCAACTTCTTGATTCAAGAGGAGGGTCTCATGTCACAAATGTTCTAGCTTTTGACAAAGAGGATTTTACGAGTTGGAAAATTAGGTTCTTGGTATTCATAGATGGACTTGAACCTTACCTTCTAAAAACTCTAGAAGATGGAGCATTTATACCTATGTCAAGTTTGTCCACTACTAAAAATCCCTTACCCAAAAGTCAAAATCAATGGTCAAATGCTGAGAGTCGTCTTGCTAATCAAGATAAACGATTAAAAAGTATCATTATATCTTGTTTACCAAATGATGTTATGAAATCTGTCATTAAGTGCAAAACTGCTAAAGAAATGTGGAATGATCTCATCCTAGCTCATAAGGGACCATTTGATACAAGAGATACAAAGATTGCAACCTTAAGACTTAAGTTCAATGCTTTTAAACCACTTAAGGGTGAAAAAGTATTGGGAACATTCACAAGGCTGAAATGTTTGTTAAATGACCTTGAAAAATGGTGTTACCATTCCTCAAGCAGAAGTCGATGCCACGTTTGTTAATAGCCTGCCAAGAAAATGGCTGAGCATGAATCAAACTCAGAGGGCAAATAATTCCATTAAAAATGATAGTCTGGCTACACTATATGGCAAGTACAACTATAAGGAAGGTCTGATTGATCAAATCTATGAGTCAGAGATACAAAGATTTTCAATTCAGGCCTCAAGCTCAAAAGCCTTGATTTCTAACACACCATTTCAGGACAGTGACTCAGATGTTGAAGAGGATCAGAGGACCAGCAATGAATTTATGGCTGATTTGAACGATGAGTATCATGAAAGAGCTCTGCTTGCAAATCAAAAAAGATTCTATAAAAGATCTGGGAGGGTTGGATCTGCTAGGAAAGCCATAGACAAAACTAAAGAAACTGGTTTTGCTTGTGGGAAAACTAGGCACTTTAAAAAAGACTGCCCTTCAAACCAAACATCCACTCTATCCTATCCATCCTCAAACAACTCATTCAAAAAATTTAAATCATACACACCACCCATCAACCAAACATCTTCCCATAACACTGATAACTATCAAAAAGACTACAAAGGAAAATACAAGGGACTTAAAGCTGAAATGGCTGTCATAACCTAAAGGATTGATGATCTAACAAAGGGAAAGAGTGAAAAAGGGAAGAATAACAAGGGAATGAGTGAAAAGGGGTTGATAGTTGAGTCATTTGACTGGGATAAAGAATCAGTGTCCTTAGAGGATGAAGGAACCACCAGGATTAGAGCTTTTATAGCAATTGCTAAAGATGAGCCTTCTGTAGGGAAGGCTGATGCAAGATCTGGTCAATAGGTTGACATCACTATGAAAAATGTACACAGACTTTTGTCTATGACTGATAGTGATGATAGAAAATATTTCTTAGATTACACTTATGTTGACCTTATTTATGTATAGGATCAGAGAAAAAACATGGTTAACAAATATAATCTTCTTAAGCAAGAATTATCCATACATAAGTCTGAACTGAGTAATCTAAAGAATATTGTGTCCATTAATTGTTCCCTTCAAAATGAAGTCATTAGAGTCAATCTAGAAAATGAATCTATAAAGGATGAGATCTCTGATCTAAAAAGGGTCATTGAAAAATTATATCTAGATAATTAATCCCGTTATGCTCTATGCCTAATGATATGACCAGATACAAATTGAACATAAAACATTTAACAGTAAACATATATAACAAATATCATATCATACTTGCAACATACACAGTGCTAGCAATCCAAACACAAGCCCAATTCTTTGAAACCAACTAAACCCAAAGTTATCTTGACCCAATAGATAATCTTAACAAACCATACGCAACCTCGATTAAAGAACGTGGCCCAAACTTGATCAAATGAAACACCAATTTTGTTTTGTGCAAGATCAAGTCGCAAGCACAAGAGTCCCAAATGAAAAACAAGTTCTAATCTAAATAAGCATCTAGATAATATTCACTTATAAGTTCTAAACTAAATACCTTAATAAGCTACAAACTACGACACAAATCACCCTTGTGCACACTGAAAATGAGAATAAGCTAGTATTAATACCGATTAATCTAACCTAGGATTACAATCGATCAAGGAAAATCAACAATAAGCAATCGTAAACTAGTTCTCGAATAAGCACTACTCATTTTATAGGATAAATAGATATCATTAGTGAGTTCAAAATAAGAGGGTGAATAAGCTATTTTTTAATACTACATAAGTAATAAGCTCTTGAAACATTAAGACAAGATACATCTAATCGAGATCTAAAAAAAATTACTTAATAAGCCAATACACAAATCGGATTTAAGAACTAATAAGCATATGAATCAGATTTTTAGACATAGATTTAGGACACTTACAACGATTCAAAGAACAACTCAAATATAAGCTAATAAGCTATGTAAACTCATCTAAACAATATAAGCTCAACTGAAATTCGAATAAGCTAATTTAGAAGAAGCTTCATTATATCAGATAGAAGAGCTTTTAATAAAACTAATAAAGCTTAAACCACGAAAATAAGCTAGATCCTAGCTTCTTACAAACAAATTGCTAAAAAACTTTGAGATGAAACCAATTAAAGCTCCTTTAAAGCTTTATAGATCAGATCTGTTAGGTTTTTATGTAGTTTTGAAAAGAATAAGCTATGAAAATAAGCCTCAACGAAAGTAGCCATATTAAAATCATTTAAGCTTTACGAGAATTAAAGTGACATAATATGCTAAAAAAAATCTTTCATCACCGTAATAAGCACTTACATTATTCAATAAGCCAACATTAGCTTTTACAATAAGCTCAGAAAAACTAAATAAGCTGAAACATTACAAATAAGCTAACTAAAAACTAGAGAAAAACTAAAAAAAACTAAATTCTTACTTATCTAAACTTGACGGGATCAGGATGATTTTATAGGGTGAGAATGGTAATGTTGTAAATTCGTCCCAATGATTGCACCATTAAGTAGCCAATGATTGGCCTCGGATTGTGAGCACACGGATTGCAACACAACAACAGGGAAAAGAACCATTAGATTGATGCCACGTATAACTTGAAACTGCGTACCTCGTACGCTTTGAATAGCAGCCATCAAATACAATTTTTGCCAAATGATTTGAGGAGTAAAAATGCATTGACATATGGCTTGCTCTTATTCGCTTATTCTAAAATAATGCGCTGTCACATGACATGTTAGGATTTAATTTTGGAACACATGTTGCTGACGTCACGCCTACATCACCTATACATAATATTTCAATTTAATCTTGGGCTTTTAAAAATGCTTGTTGGCTTTAGCATGTTTAGGCTGGCCCGACCCATAAAATGGGTTACGGGATGGCCCAATAAGATCCGAGGGCATCGTTGGACTCGTTTTCTCGCGCTCTTTCCAATGGCATGCGTGAAGACTTTTCACGACTTTGTCTTGATCTTGAATATTTAAGCACTCTTGATCGAAACGAACCCGTAAATATCCGTTTTTGCATTGTTTTCAATCCGTTTACCTACAAGACATAAAAATACCAAACAAACATATTTGCAAGATAATTATTCATATTTTAGCATTTTTAGTCCAATTAATAGTGTTTTCCGGGTACAAATGATGTGTGTTTTAGCACACATCAAATTCCTCCACACTAAGCCATTGCTGGTCCCACACGCAATGTTTATATGACACGCCTGAAAATAAATAAATAAAACCCCCCTTAACTTATGACCCCTCACAATCAAACTAGAACATAAAAGGTTTATTAAAAAGGTTAAAAAAAATTATTTAATTCGCAAGCGCCCCCGTTTTGACCACTTATTAAAATAAAATAAAAATATTAAGATAAATTTATCTAATAGGCTTTAAAAATTGGAGTTCGTCATCTTTGACTTTTCACAATCCCCAAACTAAGCTTAAAACGAAATCACAGTAAAAAATAAGATTAGATGCTAACACTACTCATAAATGCTAATTGTGTACCATAGCTACTTTTCGCTCCTTTATTCCTAAACCTCTATGGATTTTATTATTATTATTATTAGTGACAAATAAATTATGGCCTTATTTTTATAAAGAAAACCAGGTTTAGACCATAATTAGTTTGAAATCATTTCCTAAAGAGACGATATGGTGAGAATAAGGTCCACATTAAGGTTCTAAATTAACATGATTTAGGGGTTATCCTTTTTATTTCATCCGAAACAACTCAACTACGAGTTCAGAGACGGAGGCTTTATTTAGATAACCTCGGAGTCGAAATTTGGCTTTATTATTATTATTATTATTATTATTGCAACATTATTACCCGTCATTCCTTTAAACAACTGCCACATCGGTATACGAGCCGACCATGGTCCAGGAGTCTTATTTCGACCAAGAGATCATCGACCTTTTTGAAAACTGCCACATCGGTATGCGAGCCGACCATGGTCTAATAGACTTTTATCAGTCTCGGATTTATTATTCTTACTATTACCTCCACCCTTTAAACGACTACCAAATCGGTATGCGAGCCGACCATGGTCCAGTGGTCTTATTTCGGCTTCAGTTTATTACATAATTATTATTATTATAGCCAAATTTCAAGT
>BQNB010047413.1:2018-43134 GCA_026074375.1 Tanacetum coccineum | reverse complement strand
CTTGGTACATTTTGTCTGAACCTGGGTGGATAGAATACTTTGATTTATGAGACCCATGCATGATTAAGTCTCTTAAACCACCGAAGAGTGGTAGCCAACTTCGATTTTAGATACAACGAGTTCTAAGGTTAAAGTGAAATTAGGGTTTAGGGTTTTGTTTTAGGGTTTAGGGTTTTTAAAATGTGTATGAGAACTTAGGAGTAGAGTAATTAGGGTTTACATGTTGTACATTGAGTGTAGTAGCTTGTACAAAAGTGGTGGTAAAGAAACTAGAATGAAAACGGTGGTAAAACGGCTATTTTGAAGGTCATGCTTAATGAACTTGTACATTGTGCTTAAAATGAGTTATACATTGTTTTTAGACAGAAAGATTATTCAAATGTTATGGATTGATACTTGTATACATGCTTTGGATACTTATACATTCACTTTATATGTATACATTACATATAATTAGGGTTTTGATATAAACGTTTAACGTTTAAAGATTGTTTTGATATAACGCTGTTTAATGGATAACGTTTTTGGTAAAAATAATATTAGGGCATAGACTTGACATATTTAAGATGTTTACATGATATAGATGGCATAGGTGGGTTGTGTGAGCTTGTTAAATTTAGTTATGTAAACAATGTTATATAATGGAATGTGATAAAACGAAAAATTTCCCCGTACAAAGGTATTTATAACATAATAAGTAGATATTACATTGATGAAAATCTTGGGTTGTTATAGAACTGTATAGGAATTAGTTATGTTCTCCAAATCAACTTCTGGTTCATCTTTATCACTAAAGAACTCAACATGAGTGGCTTCAAGTGTATGACTAGCTCCCATTTTGAACATGTCTTTAAGGCTATCTGGATCATATGAACTAGCAGTATTAACTGATGGATCAACAGTATTAAGTTTAAAACGATCAATATTAACTTTAGGACTGGCAGTATTAACATGTTGTCCAACAGTATTAACTTCCTTAGGACTGCTATCATCTTTAGACTTATCTTTTTCATCATTCTCATTATCTGGACCATCTTCAACCTGCTTTTGATCATCAGCAGCAGATTTTGGTTCACCATTACCAACATCCTTGGAAGGTGAATCAAAGTATGAAGCATCTTTCCAAATTGGCATCACAATGCAATCTTGACTGATTTCTTCTTTCTGTGTAGATGTACCTGCATTAAGTTCTCCTTGTGTACCTGCAGATTCATTAGTGATTGTACCTGCAGCAACTGGTACATAATTCATAGATTGGGTTAGAGAATCAATATCAAATAGCCACTTTGGACCATTCCCTTCTATCATAGGCTTATTCTCTAAAAACCCAATATGCAAGTTTTCTTCTACCCTCCTGGTTCTAGTGTTGTATACCCTAAAAGCTTTACTACTCAAAGAATATCCAACAAAGAAACCTTCATCACTTTTGCCATCAAACTTGCCTAAATTGTCTAAAGTATTAAGAATGGTAACATGACATCCAAATGGTCTCATAAAGCTTAGAGCTGGTTTAAAACCTCTAAAAAGTTCATAAGGTGTCTTGTTATGAGGCTTGACTACTAAGACCCTATTCTGTACATAGCAAGCAGTACTAACTGCTTCAGCCCAAAATGTGGTAGGTAACTTAGAGTCAGCTAACATGGTTCTAGCAGCCTCAATTAGTGTCCTATTCCTCCTTTCAGCTACACCATTCTGCTGAGGAGTCCTAGCTACACTATATTCTCTCCTAATACCTTTCTCTCTGCAAAAATCATCCATAACTTTATTCTTAAACTCTGTTCCATTATCACACCTGATTATTTTCACTTTCTTATCCACTAGGTTTTCTATTTCTTTGATAAAGTTCTTAAGAATCTCACTGGTTTCATCCTTAGTTGCTAAAAAGAAAACCCAAGTAAACCTGCTATAATCATCAGTGACTACTAAGCAATACTTCTTATGCATTAAACTACTCACAAAGGTTGGACCAAACAAATCCATATGAAGCATAAACAAAGGCTTAGTAATTGGATTCAGAACTTTAGACTTACAAGAAGCTCTGTGTTGCTTCCCTTTAAGACAAGCAACACAGGTTTGGTCATTTTCAAAATGTTTTATAGGCAAACCTCTTACAAGATTATCCTTAACAAGCTTATTTATGTTCTTAAAATTTATATGACCAAGTCTCCTATGCCAGAGCATTGATTCATCTGATGTAGCCTTTGCAACAAGACAAGTTAAACTCTCTTTAGGAACAATGTTCTTCATATCAAAACTGTACATGTTGTCCTTTCTAGGAATTTTAAGAAGTATCTGACTTTCATCAGGCAACTTAAAATTAGGAGATAAGACAAGACATTCAGTGTCAGTAAAAAGGACATAGTTCTTTTTGTCACACATCTGTGAGACACTAAAAAGATTGAATTTTAACTCATTGACAAAGTATACATCTTTAAAATCAAGCCTATCAGTTTTAAGTGTTCCTTTATCAAAAATTCTACCACCATGTGCTCCTCCCCCAAATGTAACATAACCTCCATCAAATTCCTTAAAATCTGAGAGATAAGCTATGTTCCCAGTCATGTGCCTTGAGCATCCACTATCAATAAATCCTGTATCATCCTGTTGTGGCTTGCCCTGCACATAAAAGTAAGGAAATTAGTTTCCTTTGGGGACCCAAGCCATTACTGACTTGGATCTGCCTCGTGCATCAATGTAGTTGTGTTTCTTCAAAGTGATTGAACTATCAAGTTTGGTAGGCCTCCAAACCCAACATGCTGAGGCCTTAACAGCATTTACCTGACTAACCCTAACAACATTAACAGCTGTTGAATGTAGCTTAGCAGTATTAACTTCTTTTGGCATAGCAGTATTAACTGCTTTTGCCTTGGCAGTCTCTTGTAAATGGCCTTGGTGAAACAGTTTGATATGTGCTAATTTGAATATTATTCCTTGGTCTAGCAAATGAATGTTGATTTGGTGTGAGCAGTTTAAGAAGTGCACTTAATCAGTTATTAAAAGTCTTTAGCAGTACTAAACGTTATCTACCAGCGTTAAAGACCTACTCACAGTATTAACAGTGTTTTGCAGTTATTAACAGATTTTTGGCAGTCTTCTTTTAAGAATGCTCTGTCCATATGTTTTTGTGCACTGGAATGAGAGGTTTTAGAATAGTAGTCATTATCCTTTTTGTTATAATTATTTCCACTTACTATTCTTTTTCTTTGTTGGTTAGGATAGCTGTAATGAATGTGATCAAATTTCTACAGTTTATTTAAACATGCGTTGTTATATTAAAACACAAAGTTACTTCACTAAACTGATTGGATTTTTTGACCTTTCTAGTTCTTTGGGTTCCTCTTGGTCTTTGGCCTGTACATACTGAAAACCTAACTGACCTTTTAACTGGTTTTTCAGGTTTAACATACTCTTTCTGAGTGGCAGTAGGTATAACAGTTTTCTTTTCAACCTTAGGGTTAGGCTCATCATCATCCTCATCATCTGACACCCAATCTTCAATAATTGGAGCATCATTTTCTCTCTAACGTTATTAGGTTTTACTTCCCTACATGATTAGCAGGATTAGAAAAAATTTTCTTTTCACAATCTTTGTCTTACTTAGTGATGTCTTAAACAGAAGTAGTTTTCAGTGTCAGTTATTTTGATGTTGTTCCAATGAGTCTTCAGTGTTCTCCTTAGAATTATCTGACTCTTTATACAACAATGGTAGCGATCGATACTAGAATCTAGGACCATACTTAGTTACATCAGGTTCTTTAAATTCTCATGTCCTGAATAAGATAAGTCTAAGGGTTGTTGGTCTTAGTAAGAATCAAAGGTTGAGGTGAGGGTGACAACATGATTACCTACTACCTTTCGTGCTTTTGTCAGTTATCTAACTTTTTTACATTTCATTTAAGGTCTTTATCAGAGTTATCCATACTTTGACGATCCTTAAAATTATACCCCTCCTTTTCTTGTTTAACCTTTTTCAAGCTCTGTCCTAAGTATCCTTAAAATGATATGCTTTATGTACCTACACTTCTTTTTAAGTAGAGGCAATTTCCTCAGAGAAACGAAACTTATGTTATCTATATTTAAAATGTGATCTTCTAAAGTTCTATTACTGTTTTGTATGTGCTGCTTTAAAACAGTATCATCTAAATTTAACAAGAAAATTCATATACTGTTCTTTAGAGCTTTCATAGTTTCAGACAAGATTTAGAAACAAGATTTATCATTTGTTACCTAGATCTTGAGAATGCCATGAGAACCATGTTGGCTGAATTTCCTTCTCTGCAATGTCTCTTCAATCAAATCCATAGCACCATCTATAGCACACATTGCCTTTTCTGAGCATCTTAATCTTTACTGCTTTGATGAGCCTACCTTGTTCCAATTTCTGTTGTCTTTACTCCTAGGTGCTCTGCATTCTCTGGCAAAATGTCCCATTTTATGGCAGTTGAAATATTCTACCTTTGATTTATCATATCCAGCAGTGTTGCTTTCATCAATGATGATTTTCCTTTCAGTTCTCTAATATAACTTTCTTGCCCTCATGCTTAGTAGTGTCATGTTCCACTTTTAAATCCATTTCTTCCAAATCATCATCATGTAAGTTGCTCAAGGTCTTCATGAAATTAGTTGTAGACCCTTTTTGGTTTGAGTAGATAGAAACGGCATATATAGCCGAGCAAAAGCAGCAGCATTAAGTTTTCTTTCTGGAGTACTAATTTCTGTACTGGTAGTATGAACCTTTGTGGTAGCGAGTTAATAACTTGGGCTGTTAACTGTATTAATATAATAGTACTGCTTGCCCTGAAGTTGTTACATAATGCCAAGTTTTTATCATCATTGCTTGCACCAGCAGAATTTCTTAACCTTCTGTTCAATAATTTTAAATTGTTGTACAAATATTACAAACCCATAGTATCAAAATAGGTTTTTGTGTTCATCCATACTTACCACTTGTGTATCCAATTCAGAAAGGTAAGTCATTAAGAATTTTTCATTGATCTTCGGGAGGAGTAGTAACCACAACCGATTTGCCAATCTACTAACAAGCCTTTGAAGCATGTTAAAGATAGAATCAAGTGATTCTGAGCTTGAAGCACTAAAGTTTTCATACTGTTGTTTCAACAGAGCCTTATGTGTCTTCTTTGTTGCTTCATTCCCTCTAAATCGAGCTTTAATTGCAGCAAACATTGATTGAGCATCAACATACTGGTCGAAGGTAAGTTGATGTTCATTGGGCAGTGCCATGAGCAGTAGACTTCTTGCCTTTACATCATTCTTTTTACACGTCTTTTCTTCAATAGTAGAAGGCATAGTCATCTTTGTTGCTGTTGATGTACCAGTTTCTGATGGTTGTTTGATGGTCTCTTAGTTGTTAAGGAATAGGTACCCATGAATTCCCATTCTCTATGACCTCCCATAGAGCATAATCCTGAATCTTAATTTATGTTTGTTCTGATTCCCACGTCTCATTTACCCCGAGTTTGAGCATGGGAAGCTTAGCCAAAGCATTGTTCTGAGTATTCTCCAACTCCATTACTTCTAGATCAAAGTTTCTCAAAGCACAGGCTCTGATACCACTTGTTGATCCCACGCCTTGATCGATTCTTTACCTTGTAAAGTGTTTGTTACCTTGGATGAATCCAAAATAACAATGGTAGAGACTTTGTTTGTATATCAAAGTGTATGCGGAATCTACACTTCAATACTCTAGAAGTATATATCAATGGAACAGTACCAAACAAAGAACAATGAATAAAACACAAACTGCTTCAATATTATTGATAATATGAGTACTCTTGATTAGTACTAGGGTTACAAACCTTGAAGCTATACGTTCTTTTTCTAAGATGTATCTCTATCTCTTAAGCATATCTAAAACCTTAACCTAGGATCTCCTTTTATACACCACAAGGAGTCCTTTACAAGATAACTACCGAACTTTTAGGATCAATAACAATCATAATCATATACAAATCTTCTAAATATAACGATATACATTCCATATTTTTTCTCATTGGCATCTTATCTCTAAGTCAGCAAGCTTTGACCATTAGCAGTATTAATTCTTTTTATAGCAATATTAACTAACACTTGGCAGTACTAAGTTTGTACTGATAGTACTAACTCCATTAGTACTGTTAGTTATACCATGGCAGTATTAACTCTTGATGAAGATTTATTCCCAACACCTAGTAACGTGATACGATAAGATTTTAAGTTTCTTCAAAAGTTAGTTGATGATAAATTATGTTAAATATATAACGAAATAATGCGTCGATTTTATGATTAATAACGATAAATATGTCGGGTTTTAATAAAATTGAGTTTTAATAATAAAATTATAACCATCAATAAAATATATATCATAATATATTATATTATATATCAAATAAATTAAATATATATCATATAATATATAGATAAATATAATCAATAATAATAAAAAATTTAAAAAAAACTAATTTTCTTCAATTTATATTTTATATTTATAAAAATATTATATTTTATATTTTTAAGTTTGCAAAATTTACAATATATACCCTTGATTTATAAACTTTTACAAATTTAGTCCTTTATATATAAAGTATATATAATTTAAACCTTTAACTTTGAAACTTGGCAAAATAGGTCCTTATAGTTATAACTTTGAAATAATGACATTTTCAGCCCCTTTAGTTATAAATTTCAGAAAGTTACGATATATACCCCTTGCATGGAATACTTTTGCAAAACAAGTCCAAAATGCCATGCAAGCTTATTTTAGGATTCCAAATGATATTTGCAGGTTATAGCTTATTAGAATAAGCTAAAATAAGATGTTCTAACGTAACAAAAGTTTAGAAAAAGGATTCGTTAGCTAGAAAATCAAAACGGGTCGTTTTTAGGATTTTTATCAAAAACACATGGGTTTGAGGATTCAAAGCTTCAAACAAGAGTTCATGCATGATCTCAGAAGTATTATGAACATTCATATGCATAATATAAGCTTATGGAATAAGATCTTAGGCTTACTTGAGCTAAAATGGGTTGAAATGGGGTTTTCGGGTTCGTACGCCTAGAAATGGCTTTAAGACTTCATTTTTCTTGCTTCTTGGCTTCTATTATGAGCTTAGGGACTTCTTTTGATCTTCTATGGCTGCTATGGAAGTGTTATAATTCCATTTGAGGGTAAGAGAGAAGTTGTGGGATGATTTTAAATGGGGTGTTGGTTCGTGTATTTATAGGGTAGAATTACCCTTGGTGGCCAAGAAAACTTAGAGATTAAGGTTAGATAGGTGACTAATGAGGGCTAGGGATGAGTATTGAGATCTAAGTTAGTAGCTATGAAGTGTTGGAAGAGTTTTGGGAGGGGTGATGTGGTTCGGCTAGAATGAAACAACAAGGAGGTGATGTAGCAAGCTTGGTGGCCAAGAGTTGAAAGAGAGATGCTTGTAAGCTGCTTATGAAGGTATTAGCTTAGTCATAGAGGTGCTAGGTTAGGTGCTTGGGTTTAAAATGGGTAAAAATGGAGGGAAAATGTGTATCGGGTCATTTAAGGCTCTTTAGGGTTTTTAGACTTTATTTTCGAGTTAGGGCTAGGGTTTAGGATAGATTAAGGTTTAGGATTAGTGTTAGGATTATGGTTTAGTGTTTAGGATTAGTGTTTAGGGCTTAGGATTAGGTTTAGGGTTTAGTTTTAATGTTAAAGTGAAATTAGGGTTTAGGGTTTTGTTTTTAGGGTTTAGGGTTTTTAAGATGTGTATGAGAGCTTAGGATTAGAGTAATTAGGGTTTACTTCAGAAAGGAACAAACCCGAGCTCCTTTTGTCCGTGCTTCCTCAGCCTTGACTTTAAGCCTCTAATTTCTTTACCCTTAGAATGACTTAGTGACAGCAGGCACTGTAAGTTAGCTTGGTCCTTCTTCAATCACCTCCAAGATCAATTCTTCAGATAAGTGTTGGTAACCAAATTCGTCAATTCAATTAGTTTCAAACTACCCTCATCACTTCCATGTGAGTGAACAACATGGGGAGGAGGTGAGTCATAGTGGCGAGGAATATATGGTTCTGCTCCAGGTGGATGGTTGTGTTGGTTGTGTGGAGATGGAAAAGAGACAACAGCATGGTATGTATCAGGTAAGTGTTTCATTGAAGGTTAAGGTGAGTGTGAAGGTTCAGAAACATTTAGCATAGTAGGGAATAAAGCAACTTCTTGGCCTGAATATCCCTTTGTAGGCCTCTTCATATTGTTAAAAACTTTGATGCTGAGAGAGGGTACATGATATGTTCTTGAGTGTTGTTGAAGTTGTTTCCTCTGCATATCTAGGCATATTTGAATGAACCTATGATACATTAAAAACTTATGGGGGCTTGAAATATTTAACACCATATGCTCAAAAATCAACTAAAAAGTTAAATTTCCTATTGTAGCTAAACAGATTAACACATTGCCAATGTTATGACTAAAAACTGCTCCAAGCAGTCTTCATTGGCTAAGACAAAGAAAGTAATAGTGGTGATAAGAAACCCCATTGAGTAAAAGCACCCTTTTTGAAAAAGTAACTTATCCGAATATGTGTGATAACCCATAGTGCCAACGGCTAAAACTCGCCCCCCAACTGCTCAAAAATCTCCGAGTTGGGTATAGAAGTAATACCATCATGATCATCCAACTTGAGATGTCTTCTTAAAGATGCTTCAGTGATAGTCTTTGAGTGACCATCAATGGTAGCATAATCTTGAAGAACACTCACATTATCATTCATTAAAGCTTTCAGCAGACCTCCACAAATTGTTGAATAAGAAGAGACAGTACATAATTCACAGCATCTGGCTTCTTTGTGAGTGCATAGCAAATGTGACTTCGATTTAAGAAATCGATGACTTGATGAAACCCTTCACTTCCTATAGATTTATTTAAAAACGCTACCATGTTGTGCTTGTCACAAAGTCTAAATCTTTTCCATGAATAAAAGTGTGAGTAATCGTGTGGGATATGATCGTTTATGAAAGAATAAATGCTGGAGAAAGTTAATTGAGATTATATAGAGAAAACGTAGAGATATGGTTTGACCGACTTAAAGAAATTGAGTTTATCGTGATTAAATCAAACGTATATATAGAAAGATCATGAAAGTCCAATTAGTCAAACCCTATATCATAGGTATTTGGCAGAAATATCCTCAACAGCTCCTATTAATTAATGATAAATTCGGTAAGAGGCTCAAACAGTATCTACGGTCATACCAGTATACCAAATTTGGCCTAACAGTACTAAAATAAGCCTAGCGGTATTAACTTCTCCACCAAAAGCAGTACAAACTCCAAACTTGTGCATCATTCAAAAAATAGCTTCACACAATCTCTCTTTCTGTTTTTAAGCTCACATTATCTCGTAATTCTTTAACTCCACTTTGGACTATGTTTTGTTTTTCACACTCTCCGTTCTGTTTTTAAGCGCAACCATAAAATGAATTTCTCTCCATTCTTTGGCTCACAATTACAAAGTATAGTTTTTTTTTGGCAACTATACCAGCCATTAACGGATTTGGATAGTCTTTTATACCAATAGCCGTCTTGCTTTGGATTGAGCCAAATGCTTCATTTAAAAAACCATGTGCATTGATAACCATATAGTTTGAGTAAACTACAACTCTCAAACGATTTAAGAAGTCTTTACCAGTACCGTAATTTAGCGCTCCTAGGCGACCTCAGTAATTCTTGATGTCTATAAGACATGGTGAACTGATGACCATTATATGGTGTGGTGTTAAAACCAACACTTTTAGGAACAAACAACATTCCTCCCCTCAAATAATGCATCATTGAGTAACCAATTACACATGTCATTGCTTATCCTGAAAGAGTTACCTCAAACCAAGAAAAAAAATAATCTAACCATTTTTCTTGTTTAGCAGTATTAAATGTTACTAACAGGATTAACAGTGAGACATAGAAATAACTAGCAGTACTAACTATAAGTAACAGTTTTGACAAACAGTTTTAAATATAACTAGCAGTACTAATTATGACTAACAATATTATTTTACAAAGACTTAACATTACTAACATTTAACAAACTTTTACAAAAAAAACAAATCAGAGATATGGGCATTGAGGGGAATGTTCGCATTCCAATAATTGAGACAATACTTGAAATCTACCAACATCATAACCTTTTGTAAGAAGATCTGCTTACATTATGGTTCATTGTCCAATCTTAGCCATTGGAATCAACTTTTAGCATTGCAGTCCTCTCTTATAAAAAGATGCCTAATCTCTAGATGTTTTGTTTATAAAGTTAACAAGATATTCTATTATCATATTACTACTATTATTGTCAATAATAAAATATCAATATCCTGAAATTGTACCCATTCAGTCCACAGTTGGTTATGTATCAAGAGAACCTGTCCACAGCAACGTGCAACAGCAACATATTCATCAGTCCTTAGGTGTTGAAGTGGCAACCCCACAGTTTGTTTCTTGCATTGCCAAGAAGATCAGCCCTATCTATTCCCAAAAACTTCTGACAACCCTCCAGTATGGTTGACTTCCTATCTTGTGTAGCTCCAAGCAATAGGCACATCAGTGTAAGCAACAATTCCAATGATAATCCTTAGAAATACCAAAGTCCTAAATATGGTTTTACTTTTAAGGTATCTAAGATTCTCTGACTACTAAGAGTTGGGATGTCTTGGGAGACACCTGAAACCTTGCACATAGCATAGACTGCAAGCATTATATCTGGCCTGGATGCTGTAGAGGATACATACATAAGATCCTATCATAGATGCTGTAGAGATGTTCCATCGACACTCGCACACATCTCCATCTTGAACAAACGGTTTTCCAAATCTCCGTTGGAGTAGCAGGCAGACTTCTACATCTGTAATAGTTGTACAGTCTCAAATCTCATGGACATATTTATCTTGACTGATAAAAAATGCCTTTCTTTTTCCTATTGACATGAAACCCAAAAAGAAGGTAATTCTCCTAAGAACTCATATAAACTTATCCTTCAAAGCTTCTCAAACTCATCACATAACTCCTTTCTTATTGTAGTCCAAAGGATGATGTCATCTACATATATTTTCACAAGCGAAGAGAGGTCCCTTTTGGCTCTTGAAGAATAATGATTGTCAATCTTTCCTCCTTTGAAAACCATTGCACAAAAGAAATTAGCCAAAGTGTCATACCAAGCTCTTGGTGCTTGATGCAGTCCATATAATGCTTTCACCTACCTTTATAACTTTTAATCAGTGATGAACAATCTCAAAACCTGGAGCTGACATACATAGACCTCCACTCTTCAATTCTGCCCATACAGGAAACACTTTTTACATCCAATTTGGTAGACCAAAATCATATAAGAAGCATAAGCCAGAACATTCTTATGCCTCAATTCTAGCCCAGGAGCAAAGACTTCCATCATAGTTTAATATGCCCTCTTTCTTGAGTATGTCCTTGCGGAGCAATAAGTCTTGCTTTTGTTTAAGATGACAATTCCCATATTCATCTTTCTTGTTTTCTGTATACCCACTTTGTACCAATTGCTCTATGACCTTTAGGTAAATCCACAAGAATCCAAACCTTTTGCAGTTTACCAAGTAGGAAAGTCAAAATTGTGACAAAACACTTATTTTATTTTTGAAAATTTTTAAAATTTTTCATTTTTTTGAAATTTTGGTGATAAAAACGGGATTACGTGAAAACAACGGCTGCAGGCACAATCAAATCGATAGATCCCCCCCATACTAGAATTAAACATTGTCCTCATTGTTTTAAGAAGGGTCTCTACGTAAATTCTAAGCCGTTTATTAAGTATGCTTAAAGATAAACGTTGGTCGATAAGATTAGGATATTGGATTTCCCAAATGAAGCTGAGGATTTGAAGCTCTTGTTATCGAAGGACAAAACCACGAGCACGAGAGGCTTCAAAAATACGAGACAGTCCTGGACAATCACAAAAACACAAGCAAACGAGAAAGGAAAGAGGCGCACCTCTCACAACAAAAAACACTTATTCATTACTACATAATATGCCTACGGATAAGCATGGGGGTGCCTCCCACGAAGCGCTTGTTTAGGGTCACTAAGCTTGACCTAATCCCCGAATTCATTTGTCCTTGGGGAAGGTTTGGAGATCCGGGACAACCAATTTTGGTACGTCCCCTCCAAAGTAGTGCTTAATTCGATGACCGTTCACCTTGAAGTTTGGCCCGGAGTTTTGAGATAACTCAACGGTGCCATATGGAAAGACATGGGCAATGGTGAACGGTCCGGACCAACGGGATTTCAACTTACCCGAGAACATCTTCAATCCAATAGTTATAGAGGCTTAGAGACTTGATTCACGACGTTAAAAATGCAGTTTTTGATCTTTGAGTCATGGATCCTCTTTGTTTTCTCTTTATAGATCAAAGAATTCTCATAGGCATGATCACGAAGTTCGTTTAATTCATTGAGTTGAACTTTGCGGTGATCACCCGCGGTCGAAAGGTCAAAGTTAGCATGCTTCAAGGCCCAGTAGGCTTTGTGCTCGAGCTCAATCGGTAGATGACATGCCTTTCCATACACGAGCTTGTAAGGAGTACACCCGATGGGTGTTTTGTAAGTTGTACGGAAGGCCCCAATGTGCTTCATCTAGTTTGTACGACCAAGAGGCCCGGGTTCTCCGCTCCCGCTCCGTCCTTTCAAGAATTCGTTTCATGCCTACGATTGGATACCTCAACTTTCCTACTTGTTTGTGGGTGATAGTGATACGTTGGTGGAGAGCGAATGAGTGACTCCGTATTTAAGCATGACCTTTGACAAACTGGTCATTGCAAACATGGGTCCGCGATCACTTATAATAGCCACGAGGTGCACCGAATCGGGGCGAAGAGAGATTTAAGATTCGTTGCAAAACACTCAAGCGTCCGTTGGTGGGGAGCGCTTTCACTTTCAACCCATTGTTGACAAGTAGTTGACCGCCTTATGAGTATATATTTGTTCCCTCGTGTAACGGGAACTGGCCCAATGAAATCAATGGCCCCAAACGTCAAAGATTTCACCAAACTTGGATGGAAAATTTTGAGGCATGTCATCCTTGTGAAATTTTTACTAACGTTGGCCACGAGTCACACATTTTTAACCAACTCGTGTGCATCTTTGTAATATTGGGGCCAAAAGAAACGCGGCATCTAAAGACCTTTTTGGGGTGAGAATGCAACTATGATTGCCCCCCGGTGGGTCAATTGTGGACGCTTCGAGGATGTCGAGTGCTTCTTTGCGTGCACAACCGCGGATTACTTGATCGCACCATAAATTTTGAAATAGGAAGGGGTCCATCCCAAAAGGAATGTTTTAACATCCTTGAAAAACTTGTTTTCTGCCTGAGACGACAATTCTCTACAATGAAATTCCCTGCTTGGTTTTTTGCATAATCGCATAACCACGGCTTGGTACTTGAGTCACACGTAAGAGTCACTCCATATGGATGTTTCGAGAGGAAACTTGTCATTTACTTCCTTTGGGTCAAGCACATTTTCATAAGGATTTTCTAATCGAGAAAGATGATCTGCCGCGAGGTTCTCGGCTCCTTTTATGTCAATTACGTTGAAATCGAACTCTTGAAGGAGGAGAACCCATCGGAGCAATCTCACCTTGGAATCTTTTTTAGCAAAGAGATATTTTATGGCAAGAGTGATCGTCTACACAATAGCTTTGTTCAAGATGGGTACTGCTCGGAATTTGCGAAGGCATACACCCACGGGCTAACATTTCTTTCTCCGTCGTGGTGTAACGCGATTCCGCCTCGGTCATTATTTTACTAGCATAATGTATAGGCTTAAAGTGTTTCTCATGACGTTGCCCCAAGACCGCGCCTATGGCAAAGTCGCTTGCATCGCACATAAGCTCAAAGGGTAGGTTCCAGTCTGGGCAATCAAGATAGGAGCTTCGGTAAGTTTTTTTCTTTAATGTTTGAAAAGCTTGAATACAATCATAGGAGAAGATGAACAGAGTATTTTTCTCAGAGCATGGAGTCATCATTCCGGAAAATTTGGGAAAAAATCCTTAATGACCATCGGTAAGAAAACCGACATGGACGAGAGAAAACATTCAAATCCCTTGACTGTACCGAGGTGGTAGGATGAGGTAACTTAGCACTCATATCGACTTGTGGCCTTTATCATACCTCAATCCCATTTTTGAAATCTTAGGGCCAAGGACACTGCCATCCTTGACCATGAATGATTTTCTCCACATTTAGGACAAAGTTCTGGTGTCTTTACATTTTGAAGCATCTTGTCTAAACCAGGAGAGGCAATTTTCAAATAATTTTCTAAAGACCGAAAAGTCGTCCATGATAGACTTCCTTCGTATTTCAATCATTATATGGAAAGATAGCCATCATACACCTCTGGAACGTGCCCAGTGCATTGCATAAGCCGAAAGGCATGCGACGGTAGGCGAACGTTCCGTAAGGACACGTGAATGTTGTCTTTTCTTAATCATGAGGGTCGATGAGAATTTGAAAATAACCTGAGAAACCATCAAGAAAACAATGTACTCGTTTCACCGCTCATTCTCGGCTGTGCTCCATAAAGGGAAGTAGAAAATGGTCTTTACGAGTGGCTTCATTTAACTTACGGTAGTCAATGCATACACGCCACCCCATAACCAATCGAGTTGGGATCAGCTCAATTTCATAATTTGACAACGGTAAAACCACCCTTTTTCGGTACGCAATGTACGAGGCTTACCTAAGGACTATCCGAGATCAGGTAAATTAATCCGGCATCAAGAAGTTTTTCAACCTCCTTTTTGATGACATGTGGATCTTTTGGATTCATACCCCTCTTTGGTGTTGGACTGCTGGTTTATAGTCCTCTTCCATAAGAATCTTATGAGTACAAAATTCCGGGTTAATACCCTTGATGTCGGAGAGTTTCCAAGCGATGGCTCGCTTGCGTGACTTCAAAACCTTTATAAGAGCGGCTTTTTTCGTCCATACTCAAGTCTTTAGCAATTATGATGGGCAACTTGTCGTTCTACCTCCAAAAATGCGTTATTCGCGTAGAGGAAAGTAAAGTCCTTGAGTTCGACTTCGGGAGGTTCAACAATTAAAGATTTATCAGTTTTAGCTTCACAAACTTAAGTTCTTTTTGAATTTTAGGCAAATAATTTTCCTTGGTTGGGAGGGGGTGGTGAAAGATCACTATTAAGAATTGCTTTAAGAAGAAGAATATCCCCCTCCGAGTCATAGTAAGAGTCATCAATTCCGGTGAAGTTGGGTCATCTTCAAGACGTGAGGAATATGCTCGGTTCCTCAAGAAGAAGAAAATCAACTATCCCCAGAAGGAGAGTAAGAGTCGGAGAAGAGGTTAGAAAGTTTGGGTCCTAATAAAGGGTGGGTTTTGCACTCGCGTATCACATCGGAGAAACCGAGAGAGAGAGAACTCTTGAGAATACTCCTCAAAGCCCATTTCAATGACGTCGATTCGGTTCGCCCAGTCATATCATCTGTATGTAGAGAGTACTCAAGTCTTGATCAAGATGAATGTTATCTGCTTCTTTTCCACACGAAGTGTTTTAATTCTCATTCGTAAAACACAAATCAAGGCAGTCCTGTCTTTAAGAAGGATTCTCCAAGAATTTAGGAGGATCGGGGATCGGCATCAAAGTCTCCAACTACAAAGTCGGCAGGAATTGGAACATTCCTACTTCTTACGTAGACATCTATTTGGCGATACCGATTGGTCTTGAGCAATCGTTCGGTCCAAGTTCGAGAGTCATAACGTAGGGGTAAGTTCGGGAAGAGATTGTTTTTCCACACGGATCAATGGACATGTGATTTATGCTTGGCCAAGATCGGCCATGGCTAAGATCATCCATCTCCGGGAAATCACACGATATGAGAAATTTGCTGGGGTCTCTAAGTTTTTCGGGTAACTTTTTGAGGAGAACCGCCGAGCAATGCTCATTCAACGGAGTTCTAGCCATTTCACTTAATTTTTCTTTGTTTCCAATTAAGGCTTTAAGAGTCGAGGCAAACTTTGGCATAAGAATCAAAGCATCCGTTAAGCTAATTTCGAAACTCAAATCTTTAAAGATTTCATAGAATTTCTCAATTTGATCGTTAGCTTTTTCACGGCGCCTTTCATCATTACGTCTCGAAGGGTATGGAATTGTCAGTTTCAAGTTAGGCATCGGAGCACTAACGGAAATAACAACGGGCTCAGAATTTGGTACTCGAGGTTGAACTTGGACAACCGGAGGTTGGACGTCTTTGGTTGTACATCGATATTAGTAGGAGCCCCCCCCCCCCCCCCCCCCCCCCCCCCCCACACCCCCGAGGCACCGTGTCCTTTGTCACCTCGGGTTCGTTTTCCACCACCTTAGGAAGAGAAGAAGTCGATGGTGAAACTTGAGGTCCATCATAAGAGGCTCCACTTCGGGTGGTGATTGCTTTCAATTCACCCTTCGGGTTAGCAACGGTGTTGCTTGGAAGAGAACCCGAGCCCGAAGTAGAAGCGGTATTGGAAGTCCCGAATTTAGAAAGCATGTCCGTTAAATTGGTCAATTGGTTTTGTAAACTTTGGCCTTGATTTTGCATATTTCTCATGACCGCATCATTAGCCTTTACGTAGGCTTGAAAGTCCTCTTTCGACACACCTTGTATTTGAGGAGCCGGAGCTTGGTAAGGCGGGGCTTGATAAGCCGGAGGTTGAATAACCTGGGGTCGATAAATTTATCCTTGGTTAACCGGGGGTTGGTAAGTTGATCCTTGATTGTAATTATTCCCCCAGTTTTGGTTGTAACGGTTTTGATTATTTCCTTGATTATTTTGATTGTTTTGAACGGGAGGAAAACCGGGAGGTCGAATTTGATTAGCAATCGGGGACGGTATACCGTGGTATTTACTTGATTGAAATAAGCCACCGCGGTTTGGGAAACTTATCTTGAATATTGTCACGATAAAATGTTTGCCATCGGTGGCGGGACACATATGGTAGAATGTAGCACCACGAAGTTACACTTTTTCCTCGACCGCTTTACGGTTGAGGGAAGCTTGGGATTTTTGCTTATCGAGGAATCAAAGTTTTCATCACATAAATTTGCGGTTCGGCAACATCGGTGTGGTGGGGGGATAACAGCAGGCTACATCCGGTGAGATACCGGGGGTGGAAGTGCTCGTACCCACTTTGGCAACAACTGGCTTGTTACGTGAATTACGAACTTTAGATTTGCTCTCGATGATTCTTAGGCTTTCTCGAGGCATCTTATCCAAAAAATTACCACCCACGGCGGAATTCAACAAATCTTAATCATTAGAGTTCAAGGCATTATAGAATGTATCGAGTTGATGTAACTTCGAAAATCCATGACGTGGACATGCCCGAAGAAGATCGTTGAATCGGTCCCATGCCTCATAAAACGATTCATCAAATCTTTGTTGAAATCTCGTGATTTCATTTCGAAGATTTGTTGTCTTGGAGGGAGGGAAAAATTTGTTGATGAATTTCGAAACAAGATCATCCCATGTTAGAATCGATCGAGGGGGTTCTCTCTCAAGCCAAATCCGGGCAGCTCCTCGAGAAAAATGGGATAAGCTATGCTTTATCCGATCGTACTCGGGGTAGTTCTTTCTTTTCTTTAGGGAACTTCATGTAGAAGGTGATCTTGGTGAAATAAGGAGTGAGATGGAGGGTCTTCTTTGTCATGTCTGAAGAATTGCTTGTTTTGAACGAGGGTAAGCAAACCGTGCTTAAGCTCAAAGTTATTCGCGGTGATTTCGGGAACAACGATGGCATCCTCGTAACCCTCGGTGGGTGCTTCAAGCAATTGAGCCATAGTACGATTATCGGGAGGAGGAAGCTGGATTGGATTTTCAATTTGTTCCCCAAGCTTAATATGGTTTCAGAAAAAGCTGGTGGGGCTTGTTGTTGTTGTCGGTTTAAGATTACGGGATTGAGATTACGCAGTGGCAGTGCACTAACATATAAAAATGTAAATTTTACATAATTTTTTTTTGGTTCTTTTTGGTTTATCAATGAATTCACAATTTATTTTAATAACGGACAACGAGATAAGACAACTTAAAACTATTAAAACCAACAAGCTTATCATACTCTTCGAATAATGAAATCGCACAAAGGAAGCGGAGGAATAGGAAAAGTGCGAAGCTATTTAAAAACCTTTCTCTTTAGGGTAGTAGTTCCTAGGAACAACCCCGCCTTATACCCTTCTTTGAGTTTGTTTATCTTTCAAAGGTGAACGTCATCGCAAGTGACACAAAGGGAAGTTTTTGATTCATTGGTGCGAGAAACATTCTATTTTATGGATAATACTTCAGTTTGAAAGTAGTATATGTTGGTGTTCTATTACAACTTGTGATTATTTTGATAATTTAAGGACAATTTTTTATGTTTTTGATATTTTTTTGTTGATTTTATATCTTTATTCATATAATAAAAGAAATGAAAAATATTTTTGTTTTTTTTATATTTTTTAACAAATAAAATAACTCTTGCAGGAAGGATCTTCAAGGCACAAAATGTCAAACTTCGGAAAATGACCTAAACGCTTACACTCTCCTCCCTAGGCAACGGGACGCCAAAAATTGATAGAGATAATTCAACTTGTATTAAATATTTAAATGTTAATAAATATAAGATATAATAAGGATCAAAATCACACAAAATCAAATAACGGAAGTAGTATATGATATTCCCGGGTCGTTATCCCCAGCGAGGAGTGAATTGGAAAGTCGGAGAGTTGGATTGGACCTTTGATGTTTTGAATAGAACCAAAGATTTGGATTGGGATTTCTAAATATATACGGGAAAAATAATACAATCTACACTAAAAATGAGAAAGACACACAATTTATATAAAAAATATAATCGGAGAATCGCAAAATCGTAAACCTAAAAACCCAAATTTTCAAAAATTAAACCTAAAATGATTTTTTTCACTTTAATAGACTCTAATTAACTAAAAAGTAAGATTAAAGAAAACTAGAACGAAAACGGAATTGATTTGAGCTTTAAAACACAAAAAATGTGAACGGGAACGAATCCCGTTCTTTAGAAAACGAACTTTTGCAAAAATGACCCTACGAGAAGCAAAGCTATATTTCCTAGGTGAATGGAAATATATAAAAGTATAAATTTTCTAAAAAAGAAATATATTTTTTTGACTTTTATTTAATTTTTATTAATTAAAAAACAGTTTTAAAGAAAAAAAATGATTAAAATAAGTAAATTAATTGGGAAAAATCTGAAAAATTGCAGGAAAATACTTCAATGTATGCTGTATTTAAGAAAAATAAAGTGGTGAAGACAACTTATCAAATAAGCTGTCTAATAAGTGTCTAATAAGTAAACAGGCTAAAAGCGTAAAGGGGCAAAATGAATATATAAATAAAATATGGTAAATACTAACCGAAAAAGACCCCAGGGTGAGATGGTAGAGGAGTGTGTTGCTAAAACGTATGGTGAGGGGGTTGAGGTCCCGGGGTCGAGCCTAGGCTCACCTGGGGCTTCCCCTATCCCATACGTTTTTTGTACAAATTTTTAAAAGGCTTAAAAATAAGCAACTTTTACAAAACCACTTTTTTCTAACCCAATAATAAGCTCTAAAATAAGCAAAATAAGTTGACAGAAATGCTTAATTTACTCAAAGTAAAAAAACTAACTGTTTGGCTTTCTTTTAAACAAATAAGCAAATGAAAATAGAAAATAAGCTAAAGCAAGCAATAAGCTATGCCTAAAAAGCAAAAGAGATCAAAAATAAGCAATGACAATAAGCTAAATAGACAGAAAAGCAAACTAGACATGGTTTAAAAAATTAAATTTTTTTCAATAAGAAGCACTAAGCTCAACATCAAGCTTATGGCAAAAACTATAATAAAAAAAAAAAAGAAATAAAAGGCTAAAATGGGATTACACTAACCTAATAAGCTAAGCTAAATCTAAATAAGCAATAGCAATAAGCAAATAAGCTAAAATAAGCTAAATGGCTATTGGCCAAAAACTGTCAATCAAAAAGCCAAAGAGAACTTTTCTAGCTTAAAAATAAGCTAGCAAACAGATCCTAATGGGCTTCTAACCTGTCAAAACTGATCAAGATTAGTCCCCGCAAAGATTCATAACAACAATCTATAAAAGCATTTTGAAAATTTCGGATAAGCTACAAAATGCATTGAAAAGCCCAAATTCTTCTCTTTTTCTATTACTTAAGCAACTATTTGACGTGTTGATCAAAATGAAACAAACAAATGCTGGCTCAATGGCTTTGGTTTCGCTATTGATTGTTAAGACTCAAACAAACACATTAAATCATCACCATATAAGGAGCAAGATCCAATAGATTAATCCTACAATAAGATAGAATGAGTTTTAAGCTCCCAGATTTAAGCTATGACTACTTAAGACCTAAAAATTGAAATTCAAACAATGACAACTTTTAAAAACAACTTTAATCTACTAAAATAGAATAGCTAAATCTAACTTAGTACCTCAACCCAATTAAAACACAGTTTTGACCCATTTTCAATGTTAACCCAAACACTCCTTTAAATCCTTAAATCAAATTTTTAGACTGTTTTACAAAGTTTTAAAGCTAAAACAGATGAAAACAGATGATGACCAAGTAAAGTTAAGCAATAATAAGCATAATTCAAGCAAGGATAAGCACTATAAATAGCAAATAAGCAAATGAGCATATTAAGCTAAAAATGGACAGATTCACATAAAACTTAAACAAAGGACAAATAAGCATTAACTAAGCATAAGTAAGCATAAACTAACATAAATAAGCAATAAAAGACAGAAAATAAGCACAATAAGTTATGCTACAGTAAATAAGCTAAAATTTGGAAAAATGAGAAACTTACCAAGCCCTTGCTTAAACAAGGCAAACAAAACAATCTACAAGCTCTAGCTTGTATAAGAGAAGCTAGTAAGAGTCCATAAGCCCATCCCTTTTTGGCTTATCATCCAAAAAAAATAAGCTGTGGTATTTTGAGTGGGAATTTTTTATTTTTGTAAAATTTTCTTAAGTTCTTTTCTTTTAATGATAAAGGTTATTAATATGCTTAAATGAGAGCTTAATGTAGCTTATGAAACATAAAAGAGCTTAAAGACTTGAAAACAGATTTTTAGCAACAAACTTTAAAAACTTCATTACATACTTTAAAAACATTTCAAAGCAAAGTAATTAAAAAGTATAGATAAGCTGAAATTAAAACTATATTCTAAAAAACGAGTTGCCCCAATGGCTTTACATAAGCATAATTTATAGAAAAATGGACTCAAAAGGGTATTGGTCTCTTGACTTGTGTTTCTTTGCTGAGAGAGAACCAGGATGTGTGTTTGTTGTGTGAGGTAAAAGAAGAGATCATCATAGCCCTTTAATTTTGAGTGCTCCCCAAGGGCTTAATCTCAACCATTGATCATTTGTCTTCTTCCTTTGTCGAATTGGAGGCTTGGGGATTGCCAAGGTGTCTTGAGGTCATGTAGGGGTGGGGACGGGTGGTGAATAGTAGGGCGGGAAATAAGGGTATAAAAGGGTGCAGGGTAAAGGTTTTAAGGAATTAGCAAAAAGGGCCCCTCAATGTTATAACTGTTATTGCACTTTCAGTCCTTTGTGGTGTTTAAATTTTGGGAATGGGCATAAACAACCCCTCAAGGTTATAAGAGTTATTTCATGGGAGGTCCTTATGAGGTATAAGTTTAGGGGGTTGGCAATGACAGCCCCTAAACTTTTATATTGGGCTTTATGCTTTGTATAAATAGCTTAATGGGCTGACCCAACCCATTAGATGGGTGTGGGTTGGCCCATTAAGTATTTCTTCGATGTCGGCCTCGGTTTTGACTTTGACTTTCCCGATTTGACTTTGACTTTGACTTCTCTTCACGCTCTTTCCATTCCCGTGCTCGTTCTTTGTTATTTTGGCTTCGATTTTGTCCTTTTCTTGATTATCCGTTACCTGCACAATATAAATGAAAACATACAAATACAATGTATTCTTGGTATGTTTTTAGTCTTTTAAGTCCGTTTTTAAAGGTCAAAGGTATGTGTAATTAAACACATACCAGGTATCTACACATACACTCTTACTGGCCTTAGGTCTATATCCTTGAAACTCAGGCTGTTGGAACTCCTCAAGACCAGAGTTGGAGAAATCAATAGTTGGGGGTGCAAATAAACCTATAGGTAGAGGTGGAACAACATTATACCCTACACCTTTTCTACTATTATCAGATATTTGGCTCCATATTAATTTGTCTAAGCATTTAGAAGCATTTTCAAACTTGTTAATTTTAATCTGATTGCTCTCTTTTTCTTTCTTTAGCTTCTCTATCTCACTTTTAAGAGCAATAATTTCTGAGTCTTTAAATGAGGCATCTCTTTTTAAAACAACAATTTAATCACTAAACATAACATCATTTTTCTTGTAAAAGACAAGTTGTTCTTCTATAGATGCTAAGCCTCTTTTGTAAGTTGCTAGATTAAACTCAGATTTATTAAATTCTACTCTTAAATTATCAAGTTGATTTTTAAGATCTTCAAAGCTTTTAAGACAAGTGTTAGAGCAAGTTTTGTCAGTATATACCTCAGAGTCTGAGAAAGCCATAAGTTCCATGTTTGTAGTGACTTCCTCTTCTGCAATAAAGCTACAATGAAAACCAGCTCCATCAATAGCCCCTATTGCCTTGGGAGCTATTTCTTCTACATTCACAATCCTTCTTGAGCTATCTTGACTCCAGTTCCTATTATCATGGTTCCTGGCCCTGCTTTCTTGACTCCTAGGATTTTTGCATTCCCTTGCAAAATGTTCCATCTTATGACAGTTGAAACATTCTACCTTAGACTTGTCATATCCTGCAGTATCACTTCCATTGATAGTGATCTTCTTCCCAGTTCTCTGGTAATACCTTCTTGCTCTCATACTTAGCAATGCCAATTGCCATTTCAAATCTATTTCTTCAAGATCATCTTCATGGATTTGTTCTAGGTCTTCATGAACAAGTTGTGACCCATTTGGTTGATTGGCCAGAAAAGCATAGACAATGGCATCACTGAGGTTAGCAGTATTATTTTGAGTACTATCTGTATTAAATGAAGATCTAGTAGTACTAACAAGGACATCAGCAGTATTAACATCATTGGTACTGCTAGGAGTTGAAACAAAGGCCATATTCTGAGAGCCTGAGCTTGAGCTTGATGTTGTAGTTCGTTTGACCTCTTGTTTAACAATCTTAAAATTGTTATAGAGATCATCAAAGCTCATTATTTCAAGATCTGGTTTATTCCTCCAGACCACAACATGAGTGTTTCATTCAGTAGGCAGACTTTTCAAGAACTTTAAATTAAGATCTTCTTAAGAGATGTTTTCACCCAAGATGGCCAACTGACTTATAATTTTCTGAAGCCTGTTAAAGATAGATTCAAGTGACTCTGTGCTTGGAGCATTGAAGTTCTCATACATCTGCTTTAGAAGTGTCTTTTGTGTCTTCTTTATGGCATCATTGCCACCAAATCTTGCTTCTATGGCAGCAAACAAATTCTTGGCATCCTTGTATTGATTAAAAGTTAGTAGATTCTCTTTTGGAAGTGCCATCATCAAAATACTTCTGTCTTTTACATCATTCTTCTTTTGGGTCTTCTCCTCAGTAGTAACAGCACCTGGTATCTATGTAGTAGATGTACCATCAACATTTTGAGTGGTTCGAGGTACTGGCTTGAAAGAGTTGCCATTCTCTATGACCTCTCATAGAGCATAGTCTTGATAGCTGGAATTGTAGTTTTCTATTTGAGTCTTCACATCTCATAATTCACTTAGCTTGAGATAGTGGTTGTTTTGCTGCCAGCAACATTGGTTGTGTGGTGTCTAGAACCATCTCTTTTAAAGAATAAAGAGGTCCTTCTGGTTTGTTTTCTTCTAGTATCAGTGTTTCAGAACACAAGGCGCTGCTATCCACTTGTTGTTCCAACTAGATTTGCAAACCTTGTAAAAGAGTTTAGTTGTATTGAATAGAATCAAAAACACAACTATGCTTAGAAAACTTTGTTGATATAAGAGTATGCGGAATCTACTTCTTCTAGTATTTAGAAGGAATATCAATGTATTAGTAAATGTGTGCTAGTAGAATGAGCAATGAATGATTAACCAAAAAGCTTCAATATTATTATGATAAATAATACGAATACTCTGACTAGTACTAGGGTTTACAACCTTAAAGCTATGAATATGTCTAGTGTGATGCTATGTTTACAACCATAACCTAGGATCTCATTTTATACACCAAGGAGTCCTTTACACAGATACCTAAATACTTCTCAATACTTATTATAAGATATCTTCTGATCTTTTAATATATAAGATATAACAAATAAGTTCAATACATATCATCTCAAACAACGTCTTTATATTCTTGGCAGTTGTAATAATCATGCAGTAGTTACGAAGTTTTAAGCAGTACTATAGTTGTATTGGCATATGAGTTACTAACTTTCCTTCTTGGCAGTACTAATGTAAAAACCTAAAAATTCAAAAGTCGTAAATTTACCAAATAACCCACTAACACAATAAAATCAATAAAAGGCATGCATAAAAAATTCATTTAATGTTTAGAAATTATAAAATAGACAAATACATATGACAATTATGTAAATTTTGTAAGTTTAAAATACATTATGTTATACAAGAAAAATATTTAATTTTATATATATATATATATATATATCATATATTTATAGTGAGGCGAAATTAATATACTTATTTATTTATTATATTTCAAATTAAATCAAAATAAACTTAAGATAATGGATAACTATATTTGGCTAATTATTAAAATCGGATTTGAGCTTATTTGAAAGCCCATTTGACTCGGCATAATTCCCTAGTTTATCTCTTTATATACCACTTTTCCAATTTTTTTTATAATCCTTAAATGTTACCACAGAAACCCAATAAATCAAGAGGGACCGGCATATGAAATTTTGCCAGGGCAGAACGATTTTTTAGGGTGTTTAGAAGGTCAGGGAATGGTGGGAAAAATTATTGGAAGATTTTTAAAGCTTGCGTTCGATTGTGGGTATTTGTTTTGGGTATTCCAAATAGCAACTGGGTTCCAATAATTCATAAAATCACAAGGATCATCAAAGGTATTTTTGTGTACCTCTTTTTTATATATTAATCTCGTCTTATGCTAAAGTAAAAATTTATCATGCATGTTACTTTGATTTTATAACTTTTCAAAACATGTTCGAATTTTTAGCTAATTATAAAATCGGCACAAATAATATTTTAAATGATTTTATATTTTTCTAAGGTTGTTTATATCATATATGACTTAGATAATATTGTTTGAAAATTTAGGATGAGTTTCGAATAATTATGGGAATTTATCATGTTTTGCCAATTTCGAATTAAAGAAAAAAGGAAAGAATTAAATTAGGGTTAGGGTTTTGATAATTTTTCCAGGTGCATTTAATGCCAATGATTGGGAAATAATTATGTTTGTGATTGGGAAAAATTAAATTAGGGTTTTGTGAATTAATTTGTTAGCGAATAGATTTTAAAGTTATAAGGACTTGTTTTGTAATTTCTGAAACTATGGGGTCTGTTTTAGACATGTTATTATATTTATTATATTCTGTATAATAAGTTGGGGGTATGAAAATGTCATATTGATCTTATTTTGAATTTTAAAAATGGTTTATTACATATAATAAGTAATTAGAATTAATTATTAATAATAGAGGGACTGCATTGTAAATTTATGTAAAGTCTAAGGTTTGGTTAGTACTTTTTAATGTATTAAAAAGTATGATTTTGTCCTAATGAATCTATACTATTGGCTTGTTTTTTGCTTGTTTTGTAATTTTGGATAATTAAAGATAATGTTTACTTTAATTAATAAACCAAAAGGACCTAAATATGTAATTTATTGTAAAATTAAGGGGTTGACTTGTAAGATACGAAACTGGAAGTATAATATGAATAAAATTGCTGAAACTTTGATATTTACACTTTTAACCTTGAAAATTGTTGATTTTGTATATTAAACCCTAAAATATGGAAAGTTGTCATATTTAACCCTAAACTTGTAAGGTTGACATGTTAAGTCCCTAAACTATTCAAAATACTTAATAGAAACTCAAATGATGAATATTACTAATTTTGGAAACTTACTAAAAATGGAAAGTTACTAAAAGTGGAAAGTTACTAAAAATGGAAAGTTACTAAAAATGGAAAGTTACTAAAAAAGGAAAGTATAACTTAATTGAATGGTTTGTAATTCGAATTCATCATTTCTTTAGGTTTGGTCAAGAGGGAGTGATTTTGATTTCCTGTGGTGTTTTCTTTGATTTTTGCTTTGCTTCAGAATAAGGTACAGATATTCTGACTTTATCGTTAAGGTTTCTCATGACATATTCCTCTCTATCTTTAATTTCCTATGTGATTTGCTACATTTGCTCTGAGCCTTTTATCTTGGCTCTCTTATATGATCTGTTATTATGTTCTATTTGAACCCTGCTATGCTACCTTTGATATTTGAACCTTTGATATTTGAACCTTTGGCATTGAACCTTTGCTATGATCCCTTTGAAATGAACTTTGATATGACTTTGCTTTGAACCCTTCAGTTTGAGACCCGAGCCACTATTTGTTTCCTAGCCATGAAGGTAACATGGCCGTGTCATTGATGCACCTTTGGCATGACTCATGTGTGGGTGAGTGATTTCTCACACCGTCCCCCATTTGATATTATATGCGCATTATGAAGATTATTATTTGTTTAAGGGGCGTATGGATGCATCCTAGATTTGTTTTGTATTCGATGGATTATGACATTATGATATATGTATATTTGGTGACTGATGTTTGGGTGCATTCCACGTCTTTCACATTTTGGAGCTCGCGACTCCATGGTTACTATGATATGATTTGTTTGGGCTTGGTAATTGGACTTGATTTGATTTTCTGATTCATCTTACCTTACACTATGAATTGACTTCTGATTTGTCTTACCTTATATTTGTATTCCTTTGATCATGTCTTGTGATATCCTTTGCACCTTATATCGTATCCTTTGATTTTCCGTTATCTTTTGCGTTCGATTATATATATCTGTTCACTGGGCTTTGTAAGCTCAGCCGCACTTTCTTTTCCTGCGGCAGGTATCTAAGCTAGGAGCTGGGGTTGCTTTCGGGATATGAGTGCTGAGTGTGGACTTACCCTAGAGATCTTAGTTTTGATATATGATTTGTTACTTTTCGAGACCTTCGTTATTTCGGTTATTTCGTTTGGATATGTCTGTCTTTTAAGAACTTATGTACCTTAAGTCATGTTGACTTATTTTCCTTTGGTTATTTATTTGAGACTTCCGCTGTTTATGCTTGTGTTATGATTATGTATGCCTTTGATGTCACACCATATTTGTAATACTTCTACCCTTTAGGGTCGGGGCGTTACAATTATAGTATACGTATTCTGAAAGATTTAAATCAATTACTTTTGTCCAAAGTAATATCAAAAATCCCCCGGGTCGTTTCCTAGCGAAGCGTGAATTCAAAATCGAATGACGAATTGATAATCGATGTTTGAATATGACGGAATTGGATTATGAATTATATTCCTAAAACTACGGGAAAAACAAATTAGGCAAGGGAAACCCTAAAAATATAAACAAGAAAGAAATTTACATAAAAAAACGATAACGGGACCTAAAAACGTGAGCTAAAAACCTAAATTATTTAATTTTAATCCCTAAATGAATTTTTCACTTTCAATGGGTCCTAAGTGACTAAAAACGAAGTTTAAAAAAACTAGATCGAAAACGGAGTTGATTAAGACTAAAAACGAGAAGAAAAGAAAACTGATGCCAGCTTATTTGGATAAAAATGACCCTACATATGTAAATTTATTTTTCCTAGAAAATATAAAATAAAAGAAAAAAATTTAAAAAAAGAATTATATTTTTTTTATTATTATTTTATTTTTTATGAATTTTTTTAAGTTTTTAATGAAGATAAATTATAAAAAATACTAAACGATTTTATAAAAATCTAAAAAAATTACACAAAATACTTTAAGCCATGGAGATTCCATAAAAATTACTAAACTGATGCCAGCTTATTTGGATAAGCTGGGAAAAAGCCCAAAAGGGCTGAAAGCTTAATGGGCCTAAAAGAGCTTATCTATTTGATTGTGCAAAGGATGACAGGTGAAAAGTCCCAAGGGCAGTGGCAAGTGCGTGTGTGTTTGAGAGGGAGGTCGCAGGTTCGAGTCCTGGACCTCTCTTTTTTGGCTTTTTGGCAAAATAAGCAAAAGGAAAAGAAAGATAAGCAAACACAAGTTACAAGACAAACTTAATAAGCACAATATACTAGAAATAAGCAAGCCAAACAATTAAATAAGCCAAAATGAGCTTATAAGCTTTTGAGCTTAACCTGCATCAAAAACAGTCAAAAGGCCTACTTTTGACTTAAAAATAAGCCATCTAGAAGGTGTCTTAAGGCTTATGGCTTATGGAGCTTAAAGACTAGCTTATAGGCTTTCTATAAAAGCTAAAAAAACCTAAGATTTAACTACTAATTAAGAAAATAAACTGCTGATAATTATGCTGCTTTGCACCAGGGTAACTTAAAGCCAAAAAGCCCTATTAAAAAATAGAATAATCATATAATCAGAGTCGAATGCCAAAGTCAAACCCCTTTTTATAAATGATTAAAACGTATTACCTTTTGATGTCTCTTGAACATAAACATGAAGCTTAAGATCGCTACCAATATTCATCCAAAAAACATGAACCCCTTGAAGTTGAATATTATTTTCTCTTACACAATTCATCAAACACTTGGTTAACCCTTCATCATACACGTATGATAAAAAAAACACGATCACTAATACTAAACATGGATTATGTAAATATATAATTCAGTGGCATACAAAATCATAACAAATTAAGGATTCAAATTCATTATTAATTTTTATTTAACTGTTACCTGATTTATCGACATGGTACACAAAATCATGTTACCTAATGAATTTACTGGTGTTAATTGAGAAATTAACCAAATTGTTGTTATAAAATATGAATATCTTGGTGTTAATTGATGAATTTCGATCATGAATTTTTTTTGTTTCGACAGGCTTGAGTTTTGGAGAAATGGTTAATTTCAACATGGTATGGATTTGTAATAAAGGAGTGTGTTATGGAAAATATTAAAGGGATTGTGTGAAGTCAATGTTATCAGGTTTTGAAATTGAAATTTGAAAAATCAGGGTCATGGAATAGGGGAGAAAAATTAGGGTTATAGTTTTGGGAGATAATCTCACAATAAAACTGGAGTTTTTTCTTGTTAGGATGAAGGAATGTAGTGTTTAAGAATCACGATGTTGTTTGTTAATTATCATCATTAAATCCTGGCATGATATAGTGGTGTTAATGCTATAGAATGACCGCATGTGAAATAGGGTGATATGTGTAGATGGCTTGGTGAATTGGGATTAAGCTTTGTGGGGGGGGGCGTTATGTTGTGTTTTCTGTGTCAAGTATTTTTTTTAGTGGTAACTTATACTTTGTATCAGTTTTTAATTTTTTTGATATTTTTTTTAATCACATTATAATAGTTCAAAATTATTTGTCAATTTATTATGTATGTTTTCATACTATCAACAAATTCAATTTTCGTATTATACCATTGTTTTTTATCAATTTATTTTATTTATCCCTTTTATTTAATTCATATTTGATCTGGTAAAGTATTATTGTTTTATATCAATAACCTCTTCTTTTTTTTACTAATTCTCTCCGTGCAATGTAACATCCTACTTTTCCATCCTCCCATACACAATTTGCTTTATAATGTCATGACCAGGGTTTCGAATCTGGCAAGTGTAAATTTTACACATTTTTTATGATAAAAAAAAATCATTAAATTATATGGACGAAAATTTGCCCTTTAACGTGGCATTGTTGTTCTAAAAGAGTGACCATGTAAGGTGCCATGTCATAGGTAATCATGCCTAGTCACATCATGCCAAACTATATCATTGCTCCTATATAATAACGTATGATATATATATTTTTATATATTATATATATATATATATAAATATATATATATATAATATTTTATATATATATATATATATTATATATTCTAGTACTAACCCGCCCAACGGGCGGGTTCGGTTCATAAATGTTTTTTTAAGACAATGTTTGACATTTATTTCTAATGCTTGTCGTTTTTGTGTAAACATAGAATCTTAATTCCTGTTTTCGTTTGATTATTGACAATGTGAAATATAGTTGTTCGTGTGAGAATACCGTTTTTGTTAAAATGTTCGGTTCATAAATATTTTTTAAGACAATGCTTGTCGTTTAGTTGTAATGGATGTTGTTTTTGTGTAAAAATATAATCTTTGTTCCTTTTTTTCGTTTGATTTTTGACAGTGTGACATATAACTGTGCATGTAAGAATACAGTTTTTGTTAAAATGAAACCAACATTTGATAGTGTATGACCTTCGATCATAGTAATTGTTATTGTGAAGATTCAAATATTGAACTTTTTAATCTCTTTTTTGACTCATAATTATATAATTAAAAAATACATAAAAAGATAAAACTTTGTTTTATTCCAACAATGTTGATTGTTTTTTTTGATTTAATAATTTTAACTAAAGTAAAAATGTGTTGCATAAATGTTTTTTTATTATTACATTGTGTATAAAATATTTTTTACTTTTGCATGGATGAAAAAAGCAATGATGATATCTCATTAGACCTAAACCGTTCCTTAAATCAATGGGTGGACATGACTTGTAATTATTATGTTGTTCTTTTTTGGTAATTATTAAAAAAATTGTATAGTATACTAAGATTTTTAAACATAAGTAATATGTTTAATATATAATAATTGTAACCTATATCCTAAATTAAGATTCATAAAATAATTCCCACATTTACGTCTGACTGGTACGCCACATATATTTTAAATAGGTTAAATATTATATTGTGCTTTTTTACATCAATAACTTGTACGTAAATAATATGTCGTGATCTTTTTAATGTAAATATATATTTTGTAAATGTTACAACTTCATCATCGGATAGCTCAATAACCGGTATTTCTTTGATGGAGGCATCGATAGTGTTGGATGATTTATTGTCTTGTGCTTGTTTGCTCACCTACATATAAATAGGTCTTCACGACTCGTTTAAACACCAAAAGAAGTTTATAGGAAGAAAAAAATGTTCATTGTATTGTTCACAATAAGGAAAACACTAATTAAGGATTCATATAGAATTATTGTTCTTGATAAAGTATTGCTATTGTTTGATTTGATGGAAAGGAACATGTGGTGATCTGATGACGTATACTAGGTGTTCCAAGCCTCTGGGCTTGGGCCACATTATTACTCGGGCTTTTGGGCCCAACCTGTCAATAACGGGCCATAGTAAAACCCAATCTCGCGTGGGCCTCGGTCCGAACCCAGTGATCCGTCCGCGGATCCAGTTATAGACAATCCGTCCGCTGATCCACCTATAGGACGATCCGTCCGCGGAAAACATCTGCGTCCGTTCAACACGATTGTCGCGGACCATTGCCTGACAAGGGACCCACTCTAGCCACTACTAAAGTAACCGAAATACTAGGAAACCCTAGTACTAGACACCTATAAATAGGGATCACAATACACCCCAAAAGGTACACAGTTATTCTTATTCTCTCTGACATATACTCTGACAATATGAATACTTACTCTCACGCCGGAGTCTAATCGTGGGGTCCGTCCCTACGGTAAGGCTAACGGTTTACTTTTAATTGTGCAGAAAATCATATCACTTCTCTTGTTCTAGTACAAGATCAAACACTCAAGTCATTTGGAAGGCCGGCCCGGCAAAGGACTTCAACACCTTGCCAAACCCGACACGAATTTTGTACTGACAAGTAAAGGACTTCAACACCTTGCCAAACCCGACACGAATTTTGTACTAACAAGTGGCGCCATCCGTGGGAAACGAACACCACCACAGTTCTCTAAAAACTCACCATGAGCACTCACGAACAACAAATCACAAATAATCCCACTTCCGCCGTGAGGAATACGGGGGGAAGGAATTGTCCCCAAGGTCTTGAGGAACCTATGTCTGACGAGGTTCTTAGGGAAATGTGCGACAAAAACTATCACCAACTCTTGCCGCTCATCGCCGAAAAGATGCAAAAAGAAAAAGAGCAGAAAGACAAACTCAACGCAGTGAAAGCACGACTGATCTATGGCGACGAGTCCAGAATCAAGATAAGAAGCCGTGAAGAATCGCACTACTCTGAATCTAAGACACCAACCGCCCGAATAGAACCCAGAAGAAGGCACGGTGATAGGCATTCCCGAAGCCCATCACCACACGCCAGTATTTTCAAAAGGCTTAAGAAGTATAGATCCCCTTCACCATGGCCCCAGCCACGGAAGGAAGGAGGCGTGTTCAATAGGTTAGGAAGAAAGGAGCCAGCTACATTCGCACATTCTGGTAGTCGTCAACGGAGTCCCCAAGCAAAAAGAACTGAAGTAGAACCAAGGAGGCATCAGCAAAAGGGAACATCGTCCCGCACGACCAGCCGATATTCAGAAAGCGAAGATAGCGAAGAGGGCCACTGGAAATCCAAATCAAGAAGACATAGATCGAGCACCTATGAAGACGATCTATCCCAGCCTTGGACATGTGAGGAAAGAAACCCTTTCACACCTCGGATCCGGCATTTTAGTCTCCCGAGGACTAGGATGCCTAGTCACGTCAAGACATACGATGGAAGTGGAGATCCGGAGGATCACTTAAAGCTATTTCAATCGGCCGCAAAAACAGAAGGATGGGCGATGCCGACATGGTGCCACATGTTCAACTCAACCCTCACCGGGAATGCTAGAGTTTGGTTTGACAAGCTACCAAAAGAGTCGATCGATAGCTATGAAGATCTAAGAACAGCGTTTAGGGAGAACTATCTCCAACAAACAAAGCACATCAAGGACCCGGTGGAGATACATCACATCAAGCAAAGAGACGGAGAATCTACGGAAGACTTCATGGAAAGATACAAGGCAGAAGTCCTGGACATAGAGTTATTCTTATTGTATTGTTCACAATAAGGAAAACACTAATTAAGGATTCATATAGAATTATTGTTCTTAACAAAGTATTGCTATTGTTTGATTTGATGGAAAGGAACATGTGGTGATCCAAAATAGAATGCTGTGAAAAAAGTTCAATGATTGTCAATACCACAAATGTGTGTGATTTGTGTCACTAAAATACAAAGTCTAAGGCTTATAGACATTTTGATCCACTAAAATGTTACTAATTATGTACTTTTATCTTGGGAGTAAATTTTATAACTTAACTAACAAATGCAATTGGCTAAGAAAACACTAATAAAAGTCAAGGACATTTGTTTTTAGATGCTTAAACCTCCCCTATAGTTTTGGTTGAAAAATGTTTTGAGGTTAAAGTTGCCCATCAAACCGACTTTTTGTTATTCTTGTAAATCCCCCCACCTTAACATAGACACCAATACACACTCACAATGATGGTAAAGATCACAGGGAATGTTCTTTTGAGGTGTTTCTTGACAATAGCACTCATTGTATCAGTTAGCAGTGCCGTTGCACCAGCTAGCAGTACCGTTGTTTGCAATGTGCAGATGACTGATCTTTTTGAATGTCTTCCAGCAATCACAGGTGCACATCCTCTATGGACACCCATACTTGTTGCAAGGTCATGCGTAAAGTCAACTTACCATGTTCGTGTCGCTACAAACCATAGCTTGCTAAGTTTGGGGCTAACCCTGTTGCTGCTATGGCTGTACCGAAGAAGTGTGGCATTAAAAGTGTACCAAAATGCTAAATAGTATTCTTGTTTAGTTTAAAATCTTTTTTGTTTATTTCAGTGAGAAATTACAAATAAACGCATGTTAAAATACTAAAATTTCTACAAGAATTTATTTCATCATGCTTCCATTATTATCGAACTGTAGATCATTTTAGCATACATTAATATTCAAATATACCATAGCAGAACAGCCGTGTCAGCATACAATAAAGTAAGAAACACATGGCTAAAAGCTTCAGGTTGTCTCCAATGCCTCGACTCACCTTTGCAATCGGTCTAAGAATCCACCTCATGTTTATGAATTATGATAACCAATCTTTCACCAAAAGGCTTTTAGTAAACTGATCCTTTGTGAAATTTAGATATGTAAGCCCCATTGATTTTCCTTGACACAAGTCATTTTTGTTTTTTATTTATAGTAGTATTAGCATGTGCTTCATGTTCCCTTTAGATCCTATTAAAGGTCATTGCTACATGGACCACCAAATATAGGCCGCATGTAAGTATCATATCATCAAACCTTCTCCAATAGGAGTGGATTGTGTAAACAGGCCTTTCCATTAGCATTGATATGTTCTCTTTTGCTCTAGAGATATTTTCAAAACCTGATTCGTCAAACAAAAGTAATGGAAGTGTCATATCTTCTTTGAGAAATATGGTTCTAGATGGACCGATATTACTTGTGCTAGGAGGAAGAAGATAGGGAACAATTGGAAAGGTCAAAACAAAGACTTTACCATGAACGTGCCCAGATAATTGCAGCCAGACTGGGCATGTCAGCTGCTGCTGCTGCTGTTGCTTCTAGGCCTATGCAATACCTATTACCAAACAGACCCGGAATAACAATCCTAAATACAGTACAGAGGCCTCCGAACCCAACGAGAATGACCTCTCAAAGGCCACCACTTTCAAGACCTATGATGGCTCTAATGAGCGGTTTTGTCAAGAAACAAAACACCTGAAACAAAAGACTTTTTCAGTGAAGATCTACAAATTTCTAACATAAATGAGCAGCGGAAATTAAGTACTTACAATAGTACTGAATAACACGATTACGGTAGTAGTGGTGATCATAGTCGCATTGATTGGATTCATGGTTATGTAAGTGTGTCCACCAACCAAGGGGTTGTGTGTTCAAGTGTGATTAGAGACAATTGTGATTAGTATAAATGTATGTAAGAAATTGTTCTAAAAAATGAAAAACAAAAGCATACAAAAAGTATACGATGTAATTAAATGTTACCAGGAGTTGGTGATGACAAATCTCAACCATAGTTTCAAGGTGACTCGCTAGGCTTCTCGCAGTGGCGCTTGAGCAGAGATGCTCCTAACACTTCATCTGCAATACCTATACATAAACCAACATAATAAAACCATGATGACATCAGGTTATTTTAATGATTTTTTCAGATGATAAGTTGAATATGTGATGATAAAAACAATAGCAAGTTATTGTTAGATACATTAGTCTTGGTCTCTTAAGCTTGTTTTCCGCACACATAAACATGTTTAGGTCCATCCGTGAGTATAAAAAAGATTTCAGAGATTACAAATACAGTAAAACCAACCTCACAAGGCATTCAGATTACATAATATAATACCTTGATTGAGGATAAGTAAAAAAAGTTACTACATGAAATACCTTGATTGAGGATAAGTAAAAAAAGTTATGAAGGTTTATATGAAAACATAGTAATGAAATTGATAAATGGTGGAAACGCATCCCCAACCACTACCTAAGAGTGGAATTAATTGTTACCAAAAGTTGTGTCAACAGATTCATCTTCTTGTCGGTGACGCTTGAGCACAGATGCTGATCCTAGCACTTCATCTTGAATACCTATAGAATAACATAGACGAGGCCATTAATTTAACCAGCAGCAGGTCATCTTCTTTACGTACTAACAAATGAATATATGTATTTTATGAGAAACAATACAAAAGGATGATCGACATTAATTGACAATCCTCGTTCCATAGCACACTTCTGAGTGGACATGCTTGTGTGTACAAGCTGCCATAAGTACACAAATATTTGAGACAAAAACGTATGTACGTGATGACCATGTAAAATTGTTGATGAATCAATGTGTTTTATTACATACCCTCCCCTCGTTGAGTTTTTAAACTCGAGCCAACTTGTGTGTTCCTCTTCTTTCAAGGGAACATTTTCGACCTTTGGAGGGTTGACTCTTTTATAGGTAGGACATACATCAAAATATACTAAAATATATGAAATTTAAAAAAAAGAACTTATCAATTCACCATCTATGAAAGACTAGATCAGGTTGTTTATCTAGAAGAACAGCAAACATTTTAAACATGAACGCAAATATTTCAAATATGATAATGATAAACAGATCAGTATAAATAAGGAGTACAGGATGTAATTTTTATACGTATTAACATGAACCTCTATATCGTGGTTCTCGCTGAATAAGGATTCATCTGCCACCTTGACTTTCTTCTTAGGTGCAACGTGCACATGCTGAATTGACAAAAACAAAAAAAAATCATCATTAGCTGATATATTAGGAGAAGATCACAAATCTGATTTGTCCGACCTACTAGAAAAGACACACACGGATTCAGTTCCAAGAAACACGTATAGGTAATATGTAAGAATTAACCAAAAAATCACAAAACCTTCCATAGATTTGAGTTTTATTTTCAAGTTGATATTTTGAAAATTTTCCACACCTGCAAATTTAACATCTCATTAAGTGCAACCAAAACAACCTTTTTCAGATTAATTTATGTGCATTTAACTAACTAACCTTCGATGTATTTGGAAGTGGAAGTCATTCCCTGCATACATCAACCAAAGTACAAAAAATATATAAGCTGTGACTTTTATTGAAGTGACTTTATAGTCTATACCTTTGAAAAAAGTAAATTATTAACTATATAGCGAAGGATGAAAGCTTAAAGAAAAAGGAAGATGATAAAACCTAAAAGCTGCGTACACTTTTTTATCATTATAAGAATTATATATTCTATGGATTTTGATTAATATGTCGAGTATATCATCATATATTTAGAGAGTATATAGGTGCCATGTCATCATTGAGGTGGCATCCAGTCACTAAATCATATTTATACACTCATAGTTAGCCCCATATATATGCTATACACACACACACAACACACAACAACCACATTATATTATATTTATTATATATATATATATATATATATATATATATATATATATATATATAGTAAACTGCAAAAATCATCCCTGTGGTTTGTACTTTTTGGCACTAATCATCCCTAACCAATCCTATTGGCACTAATCATCCCCGAGTGATGAAACGTTCGGCAAAAATCATCATTGCGTGTTTTAAATGACATAATTACCCTCCATATGTTTAAACTACATGGATGATTTTTCAATTTACTAAAAAAACTAATGTTATAATAATAATTATTATTATTTTTATTTTTTTATAAACATCACTTCATTATTATTACTATTATTACAAATCACTTTATTTGTAATTTAGTTATTTCATTTTACAAAAAATTATTAGGAAGCCGAGATATCTTCTAGGCCGCCACTCCTTGTGTTTATCTGACTAGGGCTTCTGCCTTTGACACAAACCAGGATGGCTGATTTTGTTCCGCCTTCACACGTTTACGTTGTGCCGCATCAATCAGCCATCATGGTTTGTGTCAAAGGCGAAAGTCTCAGATAAACACACACATCAAGGAGTGGGGGCCTAGATAATATCTCGGCTTCCCAATAATTTTTTATAAATCACTTAAATTTCTAATAAAGTGATTAATAAATAATAATAATAATAAAATAAGTAAATTACAATTAAATATAATAGAATTAAATAAATATAATAACAATAATAATAATAATAATAATAATAATATCGCCTTTGACGCAAAAGAGTGAAGGCCCAGATAGTATCTTCGCTCCCCTCTAATTTGTTGTAAATTCTATTATTATAATGAAGTGATGATTTATTTAAAAAAAAGTAAAAATAATTATAATTGTGAATATTAGTTTTTTTTTGTGTAAAACTGCAAAAATCATCCCTTGGTTTAAACATATTTTGGCAAAAATCATCCCTGTGTTTTAAATGACATAATTACCCTCCATAATTCATGGTGAGGGATGATTTTTGCCAAAAATTTCAGCGCTCAAGGATGATTATTGCCAATAGTATCGGTTAGGGATGATTAGTGCCAAAAAGTACAAATCACAGGGATGATATTTACAGTTTACTCGTAAATATATACATATATATATATATATATATATATATATATATATATATATATATATATATATATATATATATATATATATATATATATATATATATATATATATAGTGTGAGGTTCTTTTCAGAACCAAATAAATGTACAGAACTGCGAGAACCATACATATATATATATATATATATATATATATATATATATATATATATATATATATATATATATATATAGTGTGAGGTTCTTTTCAGAACCAAATAAATGTACAGAACTGCGAGAACCAATCCAAGCCTTTCATTTTTTGATCAATGGTTATAAATGTTGGTGGCATAACTGTAATTAATTAAAAGATCATGTAACTTATCATAAATGACAGAGGGGCAGTAATGGAATATCGCATTAAACATTTTAATAACTGTCTTCCACAACTTTTGGTCAAATCATATGAAAAAAAACAGATCCATGTCTTTCTTTGAGAAAAAAACACAGATCTAAATCTCCCAGACGCCACATAGCAACAAAACAATATCTTCTTAAATGTTTTTCTTTCCGACGCCACCATCTTCAACCATAACAACAAGATCCATCAACCGCTGCATAAAAAACATATATCTACACAAGCAAAAACGATTACAGATCTTCTCATATGTTTAGGTGTTAACACCGAGATTAATATGGTATTCTCATTGGGGAAAGCGATCTACTTGTTGTACCGGTAAATGAATTTTTGGCATCGTATGTTCGAGTTTTTCTGTTGATCGTGTGTACAGATCTGCTCACAAAGAGAGGTGCACATGTATATCTTTGTTGCTTTTTATTCATCTAACTGAAAAAACTTTATTATTGCTTATGTGTTTGTTTAAAACGTATCTGAAACCGCAGATGAAAATGATATTGTAGATCTCTTTTGGTTGTTAAAACTTTTCTTTTGGCTTATAGTGATTGTTTATGTGGATATTAACGAACAGTGAACTGATGTTTGTTTGTTATGTAATAATTGAACAAATAGAAAAGAACACAGGGGAACTCGGATACATGTTTGAATTGTTGTATGTCTATTTGTTGAAAACAAAAATAAATCTGTCATGTTCTTGATTTGTGAAGTAGTTAAGCGCAAACAATTTTTTTTACATAGTTCTAGATGGCCTTGGATTGTTGGTACATCATTGCTGATTTTTCAAAACACAATAACAAAATGTGTGAACTGATGTTGTTTGATTAATTTTTTAATGTGTTTTTAGATTTGAAAAAGATACTATGTGTTCACGTTTGATGTTGGAAACAACTCACTCGAAGCTCGAAAACTCGAATTGAGTGGTTTAGTTTATAAAGTTTAGCATGCTAACTTTTATTGCAAACTAGCCATAATTCTTGCCAAATGCTAGTTCATGTGTCGTTGGTGTTTGTTTGCTAGCATTTTCACTAGAACGAGTGTTACTTAAAATATGACCAATTCAATAACTCATACACTTGTTTAATGAATTTTCGATCTTTATTTGAAAGATAAAAAGGGTCACTGGTAGGTACTTACATGTGCACACACATATTCAAGAACCTATAAAAAGGAGAATGTTATTGAGAAATGAACTAATTGGTAAGTTCACGTTATTGTATTTATTTCAAAAAAAAATTGATCTATGAATAATTTTTTTCTTGTCTATTGGTTCTTTTTAAGTTTTCTAGATTGGATCAATTTTGAAAGGATATAGTTATATGATAAATGACTATGTTAACATGTTTTTGCATGAGTAATTTTAGCTACGTATATAAGTTGATATGATTAAAAATACATGTGCATACGTTTGTTTATATGTTTGAGTCTAGTGTTATTAAAAGAAATACATGTGCACATTGTTTTGCGATTCAACCTTTGATTATATATTATCGTTTTATTTGATGAGCACATATACAAACTATGAATAAGTGTGCATATGTGTTTTGATGTAACGATATTATTTATAATTAAATTTGTTTGCATCATTTGAATAAGAAAAGGTTGTGCATATGTGTTTTGTTTGTTGTTATGTTTAAATAATTCGTTTATTAATTGTTTGTCGTTACAGGTACGAGTATGATGAGCACTATGAAGAGTGCACGTGTGTTTTGTACAACTTATCTAGCGAGAAGATAGTTATGATAAAAAAAAGTAAAGAGTAAAGACACAAGTGCACGCAGTAGATACAAGTGCACATAAAGTAACTTGAGTGCATATATACAAGGGCATATGGATGAACTCAAATGCACATATACATACCAAGAAATCGAGAATCTCTAATGAGGAGAAATACATATGCATATACGGCAACACCAATTTTTTTTTGTTAAGTATTAGTAGACACGTCTAAACTTTCATTTATTAGTTATTTTTAGAATTTTTTTTAATTTGAATTGTATATCACATGATTTTAGATGTTGTGAATAATGTTTTTCTTTGAAATTACGTTTGCCATTCCATGCACTTGTATAAATATGTGTGACCAAACACATTATAGGTTTATAAGCAATTAAACACTAAAAACATGTATAAAATTAGATTATCTGAAATAACACAAATGCATTTTATTTTTTCAAAACTAAACATGCTAAAAAAAACATTTTAAATAAATTCCTAAAATTTAGGAACCAAAAACTTTTTTTATAAAAAAAAATTAAAAAATGTAATTTTACCTATATACCCTTTTGAATTAAATTAAAAAGATAAATATTGAAATAAATCTGATTGGTTAATGCTGGTTCTCGCAGTTCTGTACATTTATTTGGTTCTGAAAAGAACCTCACCCTATATATATATATATATATATATATATATATGGGATCATGAGAAAACCCTCTCTTTTTTTAACCAAACTACAGGGACCTAATTGAAACATTCTAATTTTTCTAAGGCTTGTTTCGTAAATTCACACTACTTACATTTTAATCATATATAATGCCTATTTTTTTCTTTTCTCTTTCTCTAATACCGTCTTTTCTTCTCCACCATATCCACCGCCTTCAACACAGTTCACTGCCATTC
>BQNB010047412.1:2143-31939 GCA_026074375.1 Tanacetum coccineum | reverse complement strand
ACTAATTAAAGACCGAAGCTCCATCGTAGAGTGACCGAGCTTCCTTGTTCGACTCAATAAATTGAGGCTAACAATCTGGAATCCTAGCCTCTGGTCCTGGCTGTCTAGCTCTCCTCTGCTGCTCTCGCAGTGCTAACAACTCGGCCTGCATGTTACTCATCTCTTGCCTTATGTCTCTAATGACTCAGAGAGTCTATACCATCTGTGCCTGACACCTACAGTTAGTCTCTCGAAGTGCTGCTAACTCAGCCTTCTGCATCTGAAAGCGAGTCTCATGTACCTGATGTTGTGTCTAAATGAGAGTACCTTGCAGTTGTAGCTGTGTCTGGTGTGCCTGAAGATGGGTCTCGTGTGCATACACATGATCACGATGGGTCTGAAGCTCCTGAAGAGTCGCTTGACTTAATCCTATTGAGTAAGCCCAAGTCTCTCGGGAAGCATAGGCCTCCTCCTCCATCATCCATACTGTCTCCTGGAGAGTCATCCTATCCCCTATAAGTAAATCGACCCGCTACGAGTCCATATCGACTCGCTATGATATACGAGACCTACTATCATAAGCATCCTCTAGTAAGGCATACAAGTCCTGTGTATCATGCTCATGGAGCTCAGCAAGCTTTGTGACCCTAGTATTGACCTCTCCCACGGTCATAGGTGCTATTTCAGGAACTGCCTCTGCCAGATCTACCCATGTATCCCTAATACCGTACCCAACATCTCTAATCCCCTGTCGCCTCTCTTCAGCATCTACCGTGCTGACAAATCCATAATCTATCCCATGACCTTTGGTAGGTCTAGCAGTAGAACTCTCCTCGACCTCGTATCTGGAGCCTAGGGTGGACAAATACAACCTCTTGTGGGGTGGCTGCTTAGACTTGAGAATATCATCCTTACGGTCAATAGGTGGTGGTATGTATAGAGATGGTGATAGTGGTGGTAGTGGAGGTGATGGTAATGCTGCAGTAACTGCATCAATAAGGGCCTGAGTGGATGCTATCCTGAGTGTCTGGATTTGGGTTGGACACCCAGATGATGGTAGTAAAGGTGATGGCACAGGTGGTGGTGATGAATGTGCAGGTGAGGTCATGCTCCTAACAAGGCGCTCCTCTGCATAGAGTGGTGATAGTGAGATAGGTGGTGATGGTGATGGAGTAGTCATGGCCAGAAGTCTCTTAACCTCTGCCTCTGGTGGAAGGGATATGGAAGTTTGAGGCCGGACGGTAATCCTAGCCCTAATAGTAATGTCAGTAGAGGGTGGTGGTATAACAGGCTCTGTTCCCGCAGGTAGGAAAACAGGCTCATCAACAGGTACAACAATAGCAGAGTCGGCCGGAGCTAAGTGCTCCTCCTCCTCCTCGTCCTCATCATCCTCATCCTCATCATCAGCGTCATTCCCAGATGAATCGCCGTCATCATCATCTCCATCGTCTTCCTCGTTCATAGGATAGTCGACCGGACCATCCTCTGTCTCATCATCCTCGTACTCCTCTGGATCCTCCTCGGGATCCGACTCAGTAACATGTCCGGGTAATGGCTGCTCCTCAGCCAGAGACTCATGCTCATCCTCGTCCTGAGGAACTGGCGGTGTCTGGGGGTTCTCTGGGCCTGGTATGTAATCTGGTGATGGTGGGGCTACTGGCTGTAGCGGGAGTCCGTCGTATCCTAGTACGATAACCCGTGGTATGCCTCCCTCCGATATCCCCTCGCCGGGCTCAGAGTCGGTGTAGACGGAAGTGTAGGTAACATCAGACGTCGCAGAAGACATGGTTACTGCAAAAAGTAAAATAAATTATATAAGTATTTCTTATAAGAAAATCGAGATATCTCCTCTGCGGCTACCCTAAATATTACCCTCATGGCTCAGAGTCGGTGTAGCGGGAAGTGTAGGTAATACCGCTTATGATGCAGAAGCATGACATGCTGTAAAAAACAAAATAAAATTATATAAGTAATAATTTTAAGGCCTCTTATTGGAATATACGTAAATTTAATTTATTATACCAGTTATATCATCATGCAAGACTAGTAAATCTAATGCCAAACACTGTATGTCATGTAAGCACCATTGCTGGATTGCAAACAAAAGTAATGTGTGTGTTTGTCCCGTGCAAACCCCAATTGTAATGCAGTGTTTGAAATTGTTATTAGTCCCAGACAAATACCTTTGACCTGGTCTCTATTCACTTGGACTCTGATACCAATTTGTACACCCCAAATCTGGTTAGCAGCGGAATATTGAATATCCAAGGCGTTATTCTTAGCTTATAATTAAATTTAGAAAATTAATCAATTGCATAAGATATGAGATACCTCCATAACGTGTCGTTTTAAAAAGAGACAAGGGATTAACAAATTATGTTAATTAATAGTCATGGGCTTCAAAATTGATCGACAAATAAGTAATGATTTCGGTTTATAACAAATATTCCCAAAATGTAATACGCACCAAATCTTTAGTACTGACTCTCCAAAGAGTGACCCCCAATGTATCTTGGCACCTCATGCCTTATTGACGTGAGAAAAACATGCTTAAAACGTCAACATAAAGTTGGTGAATTCATAGGTTTATGTAAATCAATTAAAGGACGACAAGATTTCATGTGTATGATTATGATAACAGTGCAAACATCATAAAAAAGTAATTAACATTTTCCTAAGCTCGATGACACTGAAGCTCGACATGTTTGAATGCAATAAATTGCCAAACATTGCCCGGATGGATGTTCTAACCGCAACATCCGAAATTCGACTTGGTGTATGTTGTTGTCCGGCAACGGAACAGTGAGCGATATCACCCAACGGGGTTGCCAATCCTAATAGATTGTTTATAACATTCGCGCTCATAATCTAGTAATTGACAGTTCATGATAAGGGCTTAGTAGGTTATCGCTACTTAGGCAAACACGTAATCATAGTATAAAATGTACACTTGCGTCTAATTTGTAAAACAAAGCATGTTCTTACCCCAAGGATGTAAATCATTTAAATAATTGTAAAACATGGGGCTATAAACTCACATGAGTAGGTAGTCCTCTGTGAATGGTAAATATATCCAAGTATGGCAAATGAATCACACCGTAAATACCTAAGTAAAATTACGGTCAGTCTTAGCTACAGTTTAGGCTATTGACTTAATGCAGTAGAACTACAATAAATTGCTAGTTTATATATACTGTTTTCACTTGAGTGGGTGGTGCTAATTTTTATTATATTTGTCCTACTGATGGCTTTGGAAAGGTATTACGATTATTCAAGTTCAAGTGTTTGAAAAATGTTGTTAATAAATATTCATAATATTAAGTCGTGTTATTATTCGTATAATATCCGAATAATATTATAACTTGTCTGGTTCATTAAGTGTTTGTTAAAATCACTTTCGTTCATAAAATACTCTGAGGTTTTGATAAGATCGTGTTGCCATCTAGGTATATTGTTTTACAAATAACTTATATACGCAGCGGAAATTAAAGAACAATAAGTTATTAAACAGGGTTTTACGAACGTTTTCCCAATGCCTTAAGATTTTAGTACGTTATAACTGTAACATAGATCCTATGATCCTTGAGGCTACTAATACTTATAGACGACTAAACAGTCTATAAACTGAACTACTAAACTATCTACATAAAACTAACTATAGACTCTCATTGGGAGAGATCTAACTATGATGGATAGACAAACTAATTCCCCTCTACCTCTCTTTATATACTAGAGAGGCTAGGGTTACAAGAGAAACTTAGTCATAACATATCATAATGTTGATTTTTGTAACTTTCCAATCATCATTGATGTTGTGGTCAAATGCAATATATCATATTAATGTTGATTTTGTAACTTCATTCAACATTATTGTTTTAGTCAAAAGTCCAACATATCATATTAAATCCTTCTGTTTTCATTTTTCATTTCATATTTGCATAGGTAGTTTTTGTAATCATCAACATCTCAGATCCAACAATCTTCTCCTATTTTGAATATTACAAACAATCTCCCTGAAGAAATCAATCTTCAAAGCTTCCTTTAACTTAAGATCTCGAACATGCCACACATAAAATAATTAAGCTGCAAATCATGAATTTCTTCACTTTTTGTAATCATCCAATAGAGGGGGGGGGGGGGGGGGGGGGGGGGGGGGGGGGGGGGGGGGGGGGGGGGGAGGGGGGGGGGGGGGGGGGGGGGGGGGGGGGGGGGGGGGGGGGGGGGGGGGGGGGGGGGGGGGGGGGGGGGTGGGGGGGGGGGGTGGGTGGTGGTGTTATAGTTTACAATGTTTTTTGTTGGGGCGGGGGGGGGGGGGGGGGGGGGGGGGGGGGGGGGGGGGGGGGGGGGGGGGGGGGGGGGGGGGGGGGGGGGGGGGGGGGGGGGGGGGGGGGGGGGGGGGGGGGGGGGGGGGGGGGGGGGGGGGGGGGGGGGGGGGGGGGGTGGGGGGGGGGGGGGGGGGGGGGGGGGGGGGGGGGGGGGGGGGGGGGGGGTGGGGGGGGGGGTGGGGGGGGGGGGGGGGGGGGGGGAGGGGGGGGGGGGGGGGGGGGGGTGGGGGGGGGGGGGGGGGGGGGGGGGGGGGGGGGGGGGGGGGGGGGGGGGGGGGGGGGTGGGGGGGGGGGGGGGGGGGGGGGGGGGGGGGGGGGGTGGGGGGGGGGGGGGGTGGGGGGGGGGGGGGGGGGGGGGGGGGGGGGGGGGGGGGGGGGGGGGGGGGGGGGGGGGGGGGGGGGGGGGGGGGGGGGTGGATAAGTTTGATTATTATTTGTTCGTTTTGCCCCCCACCCCCCCCCCCCCCCTCATCTGTAGTAAGCAACTTGTGTGAACAATCTCCCTTAAGTGGTACATGTAGATGGTTAAATGTAACCAATAAGCATTCCCTTGAAAGTTGCTAACCATCTCTTAAATTCGAACTCAGTAGCTCCATGTTGTAATTCTTGATGAAGAAAAATGAATATAACCCATATGTTGAAGAAAGTAGGAATTTCCCATACTTGTGTTTATGTCTGCACTATCAACGGTGCGTCAAATTTATACCCAAGATCCAAAAAATATAAGTAGATTGCAATCTCTTGACAAAATCCTCATTTATCCTATAAAATGAGACACTGAGCACAACAACGTAACTCCTTAAAGTGATAGCAAATGTGAGCATTAAGCACCCTAAGTTTATAGATCACACACCTTTGCTAGATTTGTCAAGTCTTCGTCACACCATTAAAGCACGAACAAGTTACCTCCTGCTAAAAGGTATGATAGATAACACGATCTGTGAAAACCTAACTACAACATCAAATAAGAATAATCAACTCTCTTTCATAATAATCCCAAATCGAGCATAATTTTCATCATCTATCGAGATCCAAATCCATCCAAAATTAAATCACAAACAAACCACAATTTGATTTATAAAGACAGCAAAATCCCTAAAAGTTAGGGTTTCCATTCATTCAAGAAATCATTCAGAATAGACGAATACAAAAAAACATTCTTAATTTCTTCACAAATTCGATTATAGAAACCTTGTAACATCCTAGATATCAAGAGCAACCCGCTCTGATTACCAAATTGATTAAGATCGTTTACCCAGCTAGATATGTTTCTACAATAACTTATATACGCTGAGCGGAAATAAAGAACAATGAGTTATTAATCAAGGTTTTAATACGTACGTAATGCATTAATATCTTATTAGTACGTTACCTAACTGTAACATAGATCTATGATCCTGAGGTATATTACATAATAGACGACTATAACAGTCTATAAACAACTAACTAACTATTAATAAACTAACTATTTGACTCTCATTGGGAGGAGATCTACTTTGATGGATACACAAAACTATTCACCCTACCTCTCTTTTTATATAGGAGAGGCTTGGGTTTACAAAATACCTTAGTCAAACATATCTTAATGTTAGGATTTTGTAACTTCCAATCTCATTAATGTTTTAGTCAAGTACAATATCTCATATTAATGGTTGATTATGTATCTTTCACAACATTTTGTTTTAGGTCAAAGTCCAACATATCATATTAAGTCCTTCTTGTTTCTTTTTATCTTCATATAAGCATATGTAGTTTTGTAATCATCAAATCTCAGATCCCAACAGGTTTTCTATATTTTCATAAACAGTCTTTTGTTTATGAAAAGATATATTTACTTTGAAACCCCTAGGTTTCTATATTTACCTTTTGTCCTTTAACTTAAGAAAGTACCACTTTTGGTCCTTGTACTTTCAAAATAGTCCTCAAGTTTCGAAATTGACCAAAAATATTACCTAGGCCTTTATAAAATTTAGTTTTGGCAGTTTCTACCCTAAGTTTCCATTTTTGACACTTTTAGTCCCTTAACTTACAAAAATTACATTTTAAGCCCAATTAAGTTCTAACAAGTGGCAATAGTTTTATTAAGCTCCAATAAGCCATATAAGCTATGGCAGCTTATAAATAAGCTCGGATGAGCTTATTTTGGCTTATTTGGACCATATTGGGCCCGTTAGGTCCCAATAAGTAAATTTAATGTCCAATCTAGTTTTCAAAGGTACATAGGCCCTCATTAAGCTTATTTAAGCTTATTGAAACTGTTTGGCTTAATAATAAGCTCAGATGAGCTTATTTTGAGCTTATTGGACTCGTTAGTCCAATAACTCTAGCCCGAAAGGTTTTCAAAGTCCATTAGAGTTTCAATACACGATCCAACTTATTTTTCTTATCTCATTAAGCTCTTATGATTATAATTAAGCTATTTTTATTGTATGGCTTATTCAATAAGCTAATAACTTTCGGTAATAGGCTTTTGGGTCCATTATGAACCCGATAAGCATTTTAAACCTTTGGGCTTGTTCATAAGGTCCATAGATCTAAGTCTATTATAAGCCCTATAAGTTGCATAAGCTATCAAATAAGCTGTTCAAGCTTATTTGTGACTTATGGTCTCATGTTTGGCTACGGTAATGGGCTGCCAAGCCCATTAAGGGTCCAGTTAGGCTTATGTTTTATATTAGGGTGCATATAGCTCCAATAAGTAACTTAGACCCCCTTAATAAGCTCATGGAGCTTATTAATAAGCTGTGACCCCATAGATGCGGCCTGTTGGGCCTATCTGGCTCGTTCGTGGGTTGTCGGGCCCAATAGGTCCATTAAGGGTCCGTTTAGTTTATTAAAGGTTTTATAGGGTTTCGCTAGGGTTCGATAAGCACCTTAAGCTACTATTAAGCTCTTTAAGTTATGTATAAGCCATCCTATAAGCTCGTGTCCTATTCATGGGCTTCGTGGCCCAACAATGGACATACACTTCCATTGTGGGTGCGTATGGTTTAGGTTTGTGGTGTTTAACCACGAACAAACACTTTGAGCTTATTTGACCTACCTATGGTTCGTGTTTAACACATGCAAGCATCTAATTAGCTTGTATACTCCTTCCTAAGCCAACCATCAAGTTTACGCAAAATGTTTGTGTATAAGTTTTATGCAAATTCGTTTTTAAATGAACGCGCATAACTCTAGTCATTGTTAAGCCTTGCTTTATATAGGTTGACATCTTTTTAGCACCACACAAGAGACGACATGCATATGTACACGCGAATAACGTGCATGCCTTGCGTTATGCATATACGAGCTCGCGTTAGTTTGTTATTTATAAACTAATCGTGGCCAAATTAACTAGCAACTAAGGAAATACATATGATATGAGTATGATAAGCTTAGATGCAACTTACAAGAGTCTAAGTGTTTGGTTAGTGTTTTTTCGTGTTTGGACGGGTAGAAATGACAACTGACATGTATCCTTAAATGTATGACAACCCTAAGCTCCAAAGCTTATTAAGTAACCAAGTCTTGGCTCGTGTACCCTCTTATGACTTAATACGATGAATTCCTAGTATTACTTGTGTGTTTGAATGAGCTTATAAGTATATGTGATGGTGGGCTTGGGTTCGAATGTGGTCCCGACAACGTATGAACCGAAACAAGAGAGGAATTGAGATGGTTTTGCTTGAGAGAGAGTTTGGGTGTTTAAGGGTTTAAAACAAATGTTAAGTGTCAAGGGTAAGTGTATATATATAGGCTTAAGATTTAGTTGGCTTTCTATTCCTCATTTCCAAACCAAACCGTTCCCTATTAGTGGGTTTTAAGGTTTCTAGTTAGCCACACATGGTTTTGCTAATACCTTATAGTACATCTCTTAATTACAAGATTATGGTACAAGATTTACTAAGATTTGTAAAGATTTTATGGTTTGTGTGTTGTGTGTTGCTAGCCGCGGTTATCAAGAGGGAAAAAGAGCTCAAATGGTTATTATCCATTAAGTAACAAGCTAATTGGGAACATTAAGTACAAGTTTTAATTAAACCCTTGTTGAACATGTACTTAGTATAGGTTTAGAAGGTTTCTAGGTGATTTTGTGTGTGGGACGAGTAGGGCTTGGATCCAAAAGGAGATCATGGGTGATTTTTACACAAAGGGTATTGAGAGTCTTTTCAAGTACTTTCATTTCTATAAGCTAATGTTGTAACTGATTATGTAAGTATCCAATGATTTTATGGTTTTTGTTTACCCGTATTCGGCCACAATGGCTTATTAACACAAGAATTGAGTAACTTTTGAGTTTAAGGTTTTAAAGCGGGTATTGGTTTGAGTCTTGGTAAGTCTAGGTATTTCATAGGTGTGTCTAAATGTACTTCATTGCGAAACGTGAACCTTTTACGTGACCCATAAAAATAAAAACACGCAAGTCAATAATTATCTTCTTAATAATTACCTAACACTTGCTTGACGTAAACCTTAATTTATTTGGTGTCCGTTTACCTTAAATGATTATTTCTAGTCTACGCGATTTAGCTTAAAAGTTAAATTAAAAGTAACGCGTATTGGACTAAAATAAATAGTGAAGAATAATCGGAAGTCGTAAAATGATTGAAATTGAGAATGTTACAATAGTGACATTAGCGAGGAACAAATGTCCTCGTGGAAAGGTAACTTGCCAAAGTTACCCATTATAATCAAATATAGTGTTATTGGTACCAGAAAGTATAGGTACACCAAGGGAGTCGTCACACAGCGATAGATCTATCCCTTAATATTCGCGTTCATCGCAAAGTAAAATAATGGTTCTTGATAAGAAATATTGGTCAATGGAGTACTTCAGGAAAATTAATATATTGGCTGCTGTTGGAAATACACTTGCATGTCATGGTTTAAAGCATGTATCCCCCTCGCGGGTTTATAAAGTATTCAAAAGATTTAAAATGCGAGGCTATGAACTCACCTTTAACAAGAAATCTGAATTGATGGCAAAGTATACAGTTGAAAGTAACGCTTGTTACGCAACTGGGTAATATGTCAAGTCTTAGTTTGAATGGTTTATCTTTACATAAAACTTCATGAAGTTACTCATTTAATTTATATAAATTTATGAAAATATTTATCAATGTTCGGGCATCATAATTCAGAGGTCATGTAGTAAATCGTTTGTGGAGCCAAGACACTTTAAAACGTAAATCAGCAAACTTGTCAAAACGTATACCTATTGAACCCTCACATGTAAGCTCCTAGTAAAGTGATAGTTATGTTTTTTAAGTTTTTTTCAAAAGCTAGTCGATGCATATGTTACGTTAGTATTAACGTAAATTGTTTTATTAATGCCGTTCGATCGATGATTAATAACGATACATGTGTCGGGTTTTATTAAATCAAGTTTGATAATTTATCTATATAATATATATATTTTTATAGTTAATATAAAAATATTATATTATATATTTTTGCAAAAAAGGCAATATATACCCTTGATTTATAAACTTTTACAAGTTTAGTCCTTTATATAAAAAGTATATATAATTTAAACCTTTAACTTTGAACTTGGCAAAACAACCCCTCATAGTTATAACTTTGGAATAATGACATTTTCAGCCCTTAGTTTTAAATTTAGAAAGTTACGATATATAACCCACTATGCATGAACAAATTTTGCAATTCATAGTCCAAATCCATAATTTTTGTTATTTTTTGAAATCCAAAAGAGTTTACAGTTAAGGGTTATTTTAAATAAGCTAAAATTAGATGTTGTAAAAGTTAACAAAAGTTTTAGAAAAAGGGATTCGTTAGCTAGAAAATCAAAAATGCGTTCGAGTATAGGGTTATAACCATAAAACTCATAGGTTTTGTGGTTCAATGGGATCAAAAAAGAGTTTATATGAGATCATAAGGAAGCTTATTAAAGTTCTAATACAAAAAATGAGCTTATTGAACAAGATTTGAGCTTACTTGAGCTTAAATGGGTCGTATGAGCTTATTTGGGTTTGTACGCCTAGAAATGGGTTCAAGGGCTTCTTTCTTTTGATTCTTGGCTTAAATTATGATCTTAGGGACTCTTGAGGCTTCTCTTAATCTTCTACTACTACTAAGGAATGGCTAGAACTTCATTTGATTGTGTGTTTGAATTTGAAGGATGAAATGAAAGGGTCTGGGTGTTCGGCTTATATAGAGGTGAAACCAACTTGGTGCCTAAGTTTCCTAACTTGGTGGCTAAGTATTCTTGGAGTGGGGATCAAGGGCTGTAGAGGGTGAGTAAGGAAGGCTAGGAATGTAGCTTCGAGAGGTGTAAGGGTGCGAATGGACTAGAAGTGATGAGGTGGTTTGGTTGGTGAACAAGGGTAGTTAGTAGGTGACAAGAAGGTGACAAGAAGCTTACAAGGTGGTGATGGAGCTGCTTGCAATGTATGGTGACATGGTAGTGAGGTCATGGTGGTGTTAAGGTGCTAGCTTAAGGTACTTGAGGTGCTTGAAATGGTTTTAAAAGAGAATTAAGGGGTAACGGGTGGTTATGATCAAGAGAAGCACTAAGGAAATAATAATTAATAAGATACATCTGACATCATTTTCCTGTTGAGCATAATTTTTCAAGATATTTTCAAAAAGAAATTTTTAAATTTTTTCAAAATTGTGTGCTCAACAAACTCCCACTTCAAGTTTTTACTCTATTCTATAATTGAGGGGGAGTAAATAATATGATTCATTCTGCATGAACTCTTATTCTCCCAAGACTTAGTTATGCTTATGTGAATTCTGAACATTAACTTATTTTTAATTCACTAATTGTCAAAAATTGTAAACACATATGCATTTTTTAAGGGGGAGAATAGTGATTAAAATGTGATCAATACAGATTAATAACGGATACGATCTTCAATCTATAAGTGCGTTCCCAAACCTCGCATGTGCAAAACTTTTTCATAATATAATGCATATGTGTAGGGGGAGCTTTTTGGTAACTCTGGAAACACTCAATGTGTCTCAAATGATTTCTCAAACACGTTGATTATGTTTTATCAAATGGTTTTATGGATCTTCATGGCAATACCCTAAAGATCGACCAACTGTTGTTTCTCAAGGAGTTATAAGGTGCTTAAGGTTAGGTATATTCATTCCACGATCCAGCCAGAACCGGAAGGATCTACCCAGGAATACTCCATTAGATAAAGTAGAAGTCCTAGGTATGATTGAAAAAAGGAGTAAAGTAAGAATAAGGGAATAGTACCGACTAAGATGGAGCTAGTGCTGGAACAAACCCAACAAGGTACTAGTCATGAAGTCTCGGTAAGCACTGAAGGGGTTGAAAAATAAAAAAGAATTATAAGGATAAAGGGTGAAAAGAAAGAAGCCCTCCATACAACCCTAGGTAGAAACCGGGTCAATACATAATCTATCGGTAATCACAAAGATGATTCTGATATTGAAGACTGACATCATGGACCCAGTGATGCAATGCACAACCCTCTCTAGCCACTCAGAATCTCTCAAAAGATTTTTGTTTCATTTATCACAGAGATTAACACGTTTCTATCGGCTTTCTCATTTCGAGATCGTTGATATTAAAAAGGTGGCAGCCCGCTCCAGCCTTCGATTACCAAATAACAAATGTGCACTTATAGAGTCTAGAGCCAATGAGATCCATCAAAAATCTCACTAGGACACAAATTCCAATATACAAAATGTCGTACATCATTATACAACATTTGGTATCAATAAGTCCTACGCATTATCCTTGTGATAATTGCCAGAACATCAGAGTGATACTCTTTAGTATTCACAGTGACGATGGAAATCCTTCTTGAGCCAACATCAAACAAGCTCTTGGTAGGTGACTTGCGAGATTCTAAATGAATCAAGCTTGTGTCAACTGGATATCGATTTTGGTCCAGTATATGAATTGACGACTCAATCAGAAAGATAGTAACTATCTGATTCACTCTTACCGTGTTGTCTGCTTTGAGACGTTCCGGTAATGAGAACAAGCAAGTACGGTGAATCTAATGCAATCGCGTTAGAGGATCTAATACTTTGAGCTGGAAACCCTGTCAAGGAGGTTCTTCTAAATTGAACCTACCTGATCACAGGTACAGTATTTATACTGTAAAACGGTCCTCACGGAACCGGAGGTTAATGTAACCGAACTCAAGACGAATGACAAAGCCATATTCGTCTATATCTGCTGTTTATCACTAACATCAATTTTCAGGTATAAGTGACGGCGTTACAACCTCATTCCAGCGGAGTCAAGATTCAAGACCTCATGCTCAATCGACAAAGATAAATACATGATGAAAGCTCAAGCACATGTGTCAAAGTCTTCTGCAATCTCTGATGTACAAGCACTTCCTCAAAAGAACATTTTTGACAAGATTTTTAGACAATAACAAAGATATATCTTACAAGTAGATCAAGTACTACTCCTACCATGATGTGGTACAAGTAATCATGTTAAAGAAAATGTTGAGGGAGATTGTCGGCAAGCTTTCAAGACCTTGAGCATGAGGGTGGAGACGATCGCAAGGCGGCATAAATATTTAAGGATAAAGATTCAGAGATCTTAGTAGTCAAGACAAATCAAGGCCAAAGACCACGATATTAGTATTTTATCAAAGAATATCAACTTAAAGATCAAGATCCATGATCACAAGCATGCAGAAGGATCTTTAAAAGAATTCCCAAGAACACAAGGCTCCAAGATTCAAGACATCACAAGAAGTGATCCACAATTCAATGACAATCCCTTAGGGGGAGATTATTAGCCGCGTTTTTAGTAAAGTGATGGTCATTATTGATCCCGAGCCTTGTGTAGGAAAACATAGTTGACTGGAATCTCTCTTAAGCTAATAGGGCCTAGTTGTTGGGCTTAAAGCCCATTCTTACCTTGGTCCGGCCCAAATGACACATAAGAAAGACCACAAGGCTTGTCTACTCTATGTACTATTTAAAGCCCTCTCCAAGTGTGGAGAGGGTGTTGCTTCTCATTTTTCTTTCTAGTGCAAGTAACTATTTTCTCTCTTTTTATTTCTCTCTCTAGTTCTTTCTCTCTCTAAGATTCTTTTCTTATTTTTGTGTTTAATGGTGATGAAATGATAACATTTAACATGGCTCTTCGTCATTAAGCTTGGCCTTTAATATCATCAAATGCTCATCGGGAAATTTATCAACGATTTCATCTTCGGCTAATTCTCCCATATTTGGATTCTCGAGTCTCGACAGGTTATCAGCAGCCAAGTTTTCTGCTCCTTTTTTTATCTTTTATTTCGATATTGAATCCTTGCAGGAGCAGGACCCACCTGATAAGCCTTGGTTTGGCATCCTGTTTATTGAACAAATACTTTAAAGCAGAATGATCAGTGTAGACTATAGTTTTTGATAAAATAAGATAGGGGTGAAATTTATCAAAAGTGAAAACAACTGCAAGAAGTTCTTTTTCAGTGGTGGTATAATGTGCTTGGGCATCGTTCAAGGTCTTGATAGCATAATAGATAGGTTTGAATTTCCCGTCTATTCTTTGTCCTAAGACCGCCCCTACTGCAAAATCACTAGCGTCGCACATTAATTCAAATGGTTCATTCCAAATCGGGAGATATTATAATAGGCACGGTGGTTAATTTTTCTTTTAATTTATTAAATGCTTTCTTACAATCTTCAGAAAAATCAAATTTTGCGTCTTTCATTAAAAGTTGGGTCATTAGTTTAGAAATCATAGAAAAGTCTTTTATGAATCTGTGATAAAATCCAGCGTGCCCCAAAAAACTTCTAACCCCCTTTACATTTGAGGGGTAAGGCAATTTTACAATCACATCAATTTTAGCTTTATCAACTCGATTCCTTTCCCATATATTTTGTGCCCCAAAACAATACATTCTTTTACCATAAAATGGCATTTTTCCTAATTTAGCACAAGGTTGATGTCTTCACATCTACCGAGCATTTTATCTAAATTATTTAGACATTGGTCAAAAGAATTACCGAATACCGAGAAATTGTCCATGAAAACTTCCATAAAATCTTCTACCATGTCATGGAATATTGCCGTCATGCATCTTTTAAAGGTTGCTAGAGCGTTGCATAATCCAAACGGCATACTTCTGTGGGCAAAAGTTCCATAAGGACAAGTAAAAGTTGTCTTCTCTTGATCTTCTGGTGCGATAGGAATTTGAAAGAATCCTGAAAAACCGTTAAGAAAACAATAATACTCATTTCCTGATAAATGTTCTAACATTTGATCAATAAAAGGGAGAGGAAAGTGATCTTTTCGCGTTGCATCATTCAGTTTGCGATAGTCAATGCACATGCACCATCCTAAAACTGTGCGAGACGGTATTAATTCGTTGTTGTCGTTTAAGACCGCGGTCATCCCGCCTTTCTTTGGGACGACATAAATAGGGCTTACCCATGGACTATCTGAGATCGGGTAAATTAATCCTGAATCAAGTAACTTAACGATTTCATTTTTAACCACGTCTTGGACTTTTGGATTTAAACATCGCTGAGGTTGAATGACCAGTTTAAAGCTTTCCTCCATTAAGATATTGTGTGTGCAAAATGACGAACTTATTCCCTTTATGTCTGACATCTTCCAAGCTATTGCTCCCTTGCGTTTTTCTAATACCTGCAAAAGTGAAATTTTCTCTTTTTCTGTTAGTTTGGATGAGATAATTACTGGACAAGATTAATTTCCTTTCAGGTACGCGTATTCTAAGTGGGAGGGAAGGTCTTTTAGTACTGGTCTTTTTTTGTCGATTTTATTGGCGCTGGTGGAATAGAGGTGCTCATTTTGTGTTTTATCAGTCCTCTTTGTTTCCCATGAATACGACGTATTTACTTCTTTGATACGCTGTATAGGTGTTCTGGATTCAACTCTGTCATCAGCCTTACCACAACTTTCTAAATAAGATAGATTGATGCTCTCCTCTAGGTTATTGACCAGAAACAAGTCTAATTAGTCATCTTCTAATAACTCCTTGGTTTTTGAATGTATAGTTGTATCCAAGAAATCAATCCCATAGCATTCATCGTCCTCGGAGGGAGGTCTTTTTATTGATTGGTCTACATCGAAAATTACCTCTTCGTTTCCCACCCTTAGTGTTATCTTTTTTTTAAATACATCTATCATTACCCGGGCAGTTGCTAGAAATGGTCTTCCTAAGATTATCAGAATCTTAGAGTCTTCCCGCATATCTAAGATAACAAAATCGACAGGGAGGATGAATTTATTAATTTTGATAAGTACGTTTTCTGCTATTCCCCGCGGATACTGAATGGACCTATCTGCTAGTTCTAAGCTCATTCTCATAGGTTTGGGTTCCCCGAGGCCTAACTTCTCATACATCGTGTAAGGCATTAAGCTTATACTAGATCCTAAGTCTGCTAAAGCATTATTGATATGTAAATAACCAATATCGTAAGGAATAGTGAAACTTCTAGGATCTTTTTCCTTGGATGGGATTTTGTTTAGCAATACTGCTGAGCATCTCTCGTTTATTGTTACTGTGCAAGCCTCCTCTAACCTGGTTTTGTTTGATAGTTGTCCCTTCAGAAATTTAGCGTACTTTGGTATTTAGGAAAGGGATTCGGTAAATGGAATGTTTATGTGAAGTTGTTTTAGGTTTTCTAAGAACTTTCATTGTAAGGATTCTTCTTTTTCTTTCTTTAACCTGTGGGGAAAAAGAATTAGTGGTGTTGGTGGCTGAATAGTTTGTTCTTTTGTTTTTTGAGGTTTGGTTTCGACGAGGACTTCATTTGGTTCTACGGGTTTATCATGATGAAGTATCAGAGGTTCCTTGTTTATGTCATTTGTGTGGCGAATGACTTCGGTTGTTTTCTTTCCTCCTCTAGTTGTTACACCTTTTACTTCATAATTTAATAATTGAGCATCGTTAATTGCTTTTGACAACCCGTATACCTCAAATTTAAGCTCGCTTAGTGAATTATTTCTTTCTTTTAGTAAGAGTTCGTTAGTTGTTTTGAATTCTCTAATGAATGCCCCCATTTCCTCAAGTTCTCGTCTTCCTTCGTCGATAAACTTGTATAACATTTCTTCCATTGTTAGTTTTCTTGGCGGACAGGAGAACTGGAAAGGGTGGAATCCAAATGATGTTCCTGACATAAAAGACATAATTCAAAGTAAAGCTATTCTAGGAAAATTTGCAAAGATAATGACTTCTAATGTTAATACGCCGTATATATTTTGCCAAATACGTTGTATCTGTTTAAAAGGTTAGATACGTCGTATTCAACTAGTGAATACGCCGTATCACCAAAATAGAATATAAATGATGCTTGAATTTAAATACACAATTAAATACAAACAGAATTAAATTACACTAATTAAATTATTCTAAGCTAATGGTTAGAAATACTAATAAAATTAAAGGCTAAACTTTTTTACTCCCCGACAGCGTCACCAAAAACTTGATGTGCTGTCATGTAGGGTCAATTTATTGATTACCAAGTTTTAAATTTATATTTAACTGACTAATCCTAAAACAACACTTTAACGGGCAGTGTACCCGATCAGGTGGAGTTTCGTGGTAAGTAGGGAGTCAAACACTAAGAGCGAGGTCGTTAACCTTATATTCTATCAGTATTTTAATTACGCTAATTAAGTTAATTCTAATTACTTGTTAAACCTATGCTAAACCTAGTTCTAGTGGTAATGGGAGGTTTTTAGCCTAAGAGACTGGCACAGGTTTTATGGTGACAATAATAAATTCTAAACACAATAAACATGCAAGAAAATAATCAGAAGATAAACGAGTGGTACAAGCCAAATGATAGAAAACCGTATTAGCCATATTAAATTCGATTAAATGCTGGTTTGTTTGTTTAGTGCAATGATTTCTTATCTCGAAGCGGCATATCATTCTTAAGACTTAGGTGGGACATCATCCTAAGACCTAGACACGTTGAATCCTGTCACAATTAACGTATCCGCATAAAGCATCCTTTTAGTTTAATTATAATCTATCTAGGGATTAAAGTAATGGTGATCTCATTAAACCCTAGCCCATTGGGACTTTACCCACTTACTGTTTGACGGTATTTTATATACAGGTAGTTCACTGTTCGAGTCTTTATCAATTAATTAAGAACGTACTTGTTGAAACATTACGGGTCACCAGCCGGTGCAACTAAGCTCATAATTTAAAGACAAAGATAGAACATTATTTGTGATCATATTGGTCCAGTGATATAAAACACGATATGGAGAGCTATCCCAGTATCTAGTTCACTTGTTAGGCGTAACTAGACCCAGTTGAATGATAGGTCGCATATTCAAACACGTAGACAAGTATCATGTGATAAACATAATTAAACTTTCAACGATAAATTAAGAAATCGATTTTAAAACAAACCAAACATTAAACCTTCATTAAGATGGCTAATACCATAGGGTATTAGCCCATAACCATTGTAATTATACAATCGTGATTAAATAACCAAGGTAAACTAAACGTTTTACCAAACGATACCAAAAATTAAATGATTACAAGAGTATAGGAATTACACGGTGTCTTCTATGGAATCGTGATTGATGCTTGACCTTTGGTTGCTATTCTTTTCTTTAGAAAATCATCTTTTATGTGTATGGTATAGAGAATATGATTTTGCACCCTGAAAACTCATTTTTGAGTCTTCCATTTATAGTGTCTGAAAAAGACTAGATACGCCGTATTGAGCTAGGTCAATATGGCGTATTGGGGTGTTTTCCTTGGAGTGCGCGCTAAGTTTATAATCAATCTGATATAACTTCCCAAATTATAATTATTCACCAAATCACTGAATAGTTATCCAGCTAGATACGGCGTATAGGGAAGCGTGGATACGCCGTATTGGGAAGTGAGAATACGTGTTTTCTTATGAAGTCCAGGCGCTGATACGCCGTATCTTTTTATGGATACGGCGTATTGGGTAGAATTAAGCAATCTTTAAATATCATCATTTAAGCTCAAAAAAGTGCGCCATTTAGCATGTCTTCACAAATCACTCCGTAAGTACTGCAATTTACAAATTTAAGCAATTAAGTAACGATTCTTGCAATAATTATATAAAAGTGGATAACTTAATTAGGATAACTGATGGTATAAATGTAACGTTATTTGATGTCATCACTTACCGTGAAGACGGATCCCACGATTAGACTCTGGCGTGAGAGTAAGAAAGCATGTTGTCAGAAGTATGTGTGTGTATTGGGAAAGGTGAGAAAATCATACTATTTGAAGTGTCAGAGGATTCCTTTTATAGGCGAGTCTAGTACTAGGGTTTCCTAGTATTTTGCCTATAATTGTAGTGGCCGGAGTGGGGGTTCACGGTTATCGTAACTGCGGACGCAGATTACCTTCCGCAAACGTTAGTTGTATCCGCGAACGTTACTTGATCCGTAGATAACCTACGGAAGCGGCCTATGGCCAATCCGCGTACGTCTTGTTGTATCCGGGCTGTGGCCAGTATGATGTTGGGCTTAGTTCCGGCCCGTTATGCTTGTTATTTGTTTAGTTGGGTCGTGGCCCAAATGTAATGGTATGGCCCAGGCCTAAAAGCCTGTCGTACCCGTTATACGTCATAAAGTCCCCCCAGTCAGTATTATTACTGTGTGTGACGTTGTGCTGCGGGCGGTGAATATTGCTAGACTTTGTTCTTTTAGTACTACACGTCTTCCTTCTTCCGTGACTGTTAGCTTTTCTGTGACTTTTTCTTAGCTAGTTAGGTAGGGTCTGGGTGACATGTATTCACCCTGATCTTTCGTATACTGACTGACAAGACTTGATGGCAATTAACTTCTGTCATCACGTTTCTTTACTTTTAATCTCACCCGTCGATTTGTTTAGTGGATTACACGTGTCCTCATCCTACCATGTGTTGCATTTACTCTGCCAAGATTATTAATACCCCTTTGCTTTTTACTGTTTTCTTTTTCTTCTTCTCAACCTTTATCGCCATTGTTGAAAAAAAATTCAATCTTTTTATTTACTTTTCCACGTTAGTAACCGCTTGAAGATTTGTTAGATTACCATGTTAGGCTTTAACTCTTCATTTCGACCATGGGTACTATTGATGGTATGAAATCCATCTCAACCTAATCTGCTTTAGATGCTTTGTGTGAGAAGTTTCATATTCCGGATACTGTTCACCCTGAGTTACCTGGCTGTAACAATAGGATTCACAATAGTTCTACTGGCAAAATCAGTGTTTATACTAGATTTTTGACTTTGCCAACTATCGGATCCCACTTTCCCAGTTTCTTGTAGATATACTTGAGTATTTTCAGATCAACCTGTCTTAGTTGTCTGTTATCGTGGCCGCTAAAGTCTCTTATTTTGAGATTCTATGTCACGTCCACGGTTTTGTTTCGACTGTATGAAATTTTCGTAGGTTTTATATTAATTCTAAAAATAAAGGTTGGATGTCCTTTAGTAAACGTTCCGATACTGGCCCGGTTTGTTACACCAAACCTCTAGATTCGTTAAAACATTAGAATGACCATTTCTTCTGGGTTGATGCCTCTGTCTTCCCCCTTTTCGTTCTGTGGCAAAATAATAAAACACCGAGGAAAGATCCCCATCCCCTACCAACTGAGTTTAACGCAGACGTGTGTCACTACCTTGCTACTAATCCTGCTCCGTTCAAAAAGTTTTCGGAACCCTTCTTATGCTTTATTGGCATAAGTCGATATTACGAGTTGGATGTTAATTGTTACCCGACCTTCTTGACTGATGATGATGAGGGTGGGTGTTCTTTGTTTACGTCCTTTAATTCTTTTCTTGCTACTATATCTGACTGTTTTCATTTTGTGCAGAGATGGATTTGTTGGCTTTCATTTATCATGCGGACCCCACTAAGGTACGGATAGGGGATAGGGAAGTTAGGGAGGGAGAGGTTCCGCTGCTTGAGTTGACCAGGGGTCGTGTTGTTCCGCTCCCTGGCGTAAATGATTAAGGAGATGCTAATGTTCAGGGTGTTGGTGATGATGATGTGAATGAGGAGAGTGGTGATGCTGCGATGGCGGATCAGGTTAAGGAGAGTGATCATGTCATTTAAGATGAAGGGGCTAATATTGTTCGTATAGAGGATGAGGTTCCAGCTTCTATTGCTGAGAGGGCTAAATGGTCCCAAAAGAAGAGGAAAGTTACCGGAGGGACTAGTGGTTCTAGCTTACCTCCTAAAAAATTAAGGGCGGACCATGGTACCTTCGGTGCCGGTGCTAGTACTAGCGGGAATCTGTTGCTGCACTTCAGGGCTTATTGGAACGCAACACCTTGCCTGTTGAAGTTGGTATTACGGCGGTAGCTACGTTGCCGTTTATTACTTCTTCTGTGTCTCTTACGCCGGAGCATGATGGAGGTGGCCGTACAGACTCTGGTCAGAACGTGAGGGGGATGGACACACAAATTCTGCTACTGGGCCTGATATGCGGACTCAGCACCCAGCGAAGAGGTTTGTAGTTCTTTTAGACTCTCCTTGTCATTCTAGTTTAAATGTTGCAAATGCTGAGGTTTATTCTGTTACCAGGTCTCTTGTTCTGGATCCTTCTATAATGACCACGGACTTTGCTACTACGGTTGTTGATGATATCTCTTTTGTTTCGGTGCCAAGGGCCGGCGATGAGCTTGTGCATGCAAGCATTTTAGGGATTTCACCTCCGCTGGTACGGTAGGACCATATATTACTGGACCCTCTCAGCCTGTTAGGACAGAGCTCTCATCGGATACCTTTTATGTTTCCCAAAAGATGGATTTTGAGACCCTCCAGCAGATATATGTTCCTAAGTGGGACATGGTTAATGACTATGCCCTTGATGATGTGGAGATCTGTCACAGCATAGTTGATCAGCTTGCTCCTCACATATTCTTCTCCCAGCTCTGTTCCATAGATTATGAACAGTTGTTTGCGGAGTTTAATGTTGGGGCGGCACGCCAGACGTGCCTTAGCACTAAAGTCAGGTTGTTGTCTGAACATAATTATAGGGAAAGGAAGAAATTTTAGAATAGGTGTCAGAGGCAAACTGACTTGTTAAAGGAAAAGGATGTTGAGATTGCGAGTTTGAAGGCTGACTTGTCTTTAAAGGAGGCAGAGGCCGCAGAGGCAATTTGTCTCCGCGGTCAAGTTTCTGTTGTTAAGGCAGCAGAAGCCGCTCGAGTTGCTGAGCTGAATGATTTGAAAGGGCAGACCACTGCTCTTGAGGGGCATGTTGCGGCTCCTCTTAAGGAACAGGTCGCGGCTCTTGAGTCCGCGGTCATTATTAAAGATACCGAGCTTGTGTCCTCTAACGCTCAAATTGCTAAACTGACTCAGGTTTTGTCAAACTTTCAGCAGACTTGTGATGAGTTGAGTATCAAAGATGCCTCTCTTGAATCTAAAAATGATAAACTTACTGATCAAGTGTTTATGCTGGAGACCACATGTTCTGAACTTCGCGATGAAGTGTCAGGTTATAATTTGTTTAAGGAGCAAATTAAAGCAGTTCATGATGAGCAAGTGAAGGTCCTCAGTTATAAGGTGGCAGGTTTGGACGCTGATCTTATGGGGATGTCTCTTCACTTAGATGAGGAATTTATCCCTGTTTTTTGACTACTATAGCTGGGCTAAGGTGGATCCTTGGTCATAGCCTTAAACTCGTGGTTATGAAATGTCTTCAATCCCTATAGTATCTTGCTTCTTTGGGAGGATCCATCGGCCGTGCCATTGATAAGGGTATGTAAGATGGGCTAGCGGCCGATATTGACCATGGGAAGGCCGGAAAGGGTCTCGTTGATGTCGCTGCTTATGACCCTTCTGCGGAAGCCCATTTTGTCTCTGTCGTGAATGCCCTCCTCGTCGTAGATTTCCCTATTTTTGCTCAACTGGCGTCTCAAAAAGATGCAAGTGTTACGGACATTATGGGTCTCCTAAATTTGGAAGGTCCTGCGGCTGAGACTCCGGAAGCTGAACAATTGCAGCCCTCCCCTGAGCAGATTATGCTTCACATTCATTGTCCGGAGGACCAAGTGGTCAATGGAGAGACTTCTTTGTCTTTTTCTTTAGACGTGGTTTATTCCTGTGTGCGAAGGATTCATGGAGATGTCGCTTCCCAGCGCTTATCTATTTCTGAGGTCATGATTCCTCTTATTGAGCCTTTGTCTGCTGAAAACTTAGTTGGTGAAGCAAGTACTTTGGGAGTTCCGGCTTTGATTACAACCACTGCTCTGTCCACTACTTTCGTTCAGACCGGCTCCGTCCCTCTAGTATCAGTGACTGATTATGAAGTTTCAGGTGCGGGGCCGTCTACTGGAGTTCCCTCTCCCCCAAAGATTATGTTTGAGAAGGAGGAGTTAGAGACTACGCCAGAGCATACTACGGTCGATTGAGCCTGCTACTATTGTAGAGTCTTTTGTTGTGATCCCGTCTTTGTTCCGCGGTCGTATGTGACCTTTTTGTTGTGGCTGTTTGTACTTAAACAATTTAAATTATGCTTTTGTATCACCGTTACTTAACAATTTTTGTCTTGTTAATATTTTTGTGTTGCTATCTTTTAATACCGTGGTTATACGTTTGCATATGATAGTCTTAGCTGAATATTTGTGGGTTATTCTCCCGGTACTAGGCTTGCAAACCTCTTATGTACATGAGTTAATTGTTAGGATGATCATCCTTGTATTATGCGGAATAGTAACTTGTATTCATGGGGTCGTGCCCCTTTGTGTGCGCGTCTTACCAATCATATAACATGTAAATAACTTTGCAAAGTAAAAGAGAAAAAGAAAAAATAGAGCTTTAAATAAGTTTGTGAAGGTAGCTAGGCTTCACATTTCATTCATCAAATTAATTAAAAGACATTACATGATGGAAAAGAAATTCAAATACTGCCCCTCCGCTGAAAAGTTTGCATGGGTAGGGTGCTTACATTTCATGTACGTAACATTTTTTGAGATTGCGGACGTTCCAAGTTCGTGGAAGGAGCTCTCCATTGCGGTCCCTGAGCTTGTATGCTCCTTTGCCTAGTGCTTTCGTTACTTCATACGGTCCTTCCCATTTAGGGTCAAGCTTTCTGTTATCTTTTGCATGGCTGGCATTATTGTTTCGGTACATAAGGTCTCCTGGCTTGAAGCTTGTGTTGCGGACTTTGGAGTTGTAATATTTTTCCATCTTTGCCTTGCTTCTAGCTTCGCGGATTGCTGCCTGCTCCTTTCTTTCTTCCAAAAGATCAAGATTGATTTCCAAAGCTTCATCATTTTGCACCATGTCTATTTCCACTGTCCTCAAGGTGGGCATGCCAATTTCTGCTAGAATTACTGCTTCTGTTCCGTACGTGAGCGAGAACGGTGTGTCTCCGTTGCTTGACTTGATCATGGTGCGGTGTGCCCATAAGACATGTGGAACTTCTTCAATCCTATCATTACTTCTTTTATCCAGTCGTGCCTTTATACCTTCTCCCAAGATTTTGTTTGCTCTTTCCACCAAATCATTGGCTTGTGGATGCTTGACGGAGGCAAAACGATAGCGGATGCACAACTTTTCACACCAATCTTTGAATGGGTTGTCCCTAAACTGCTTTCCGTTATCATATATTATTTCTCCTGGTAGGCCGAACCTGCAGACTATGTTATCCTATATAAACTTTTTGATATGATTACCCGTTATTGTTGCGACATGCTTTGCTTCAATCCACTTTGTAAAGTAGTCAATTGCTACTATTAGGAATTTGACCTTGCTAGGTCCTTCCGGGAAAGGTCTGGCTATGTCAATTCCCCATTTATAGAATAGCCACAGGGACATGATAGGAGTCAGTTTTTGTTGTGGGTTTCTTGGCACGGGGCGGTGAACCTGGCAATCTTGACATTCCCAAATCATTTTTCTTGCATCCGCATGCATTGTTGGCCAGTAGTATCATGTTCGTATGGCTTTTGCTACCACCGATCTTGTTCCGGCGTGCATACTGCAAGACCCCTCATGAATTTCTCTCAAGACATAATTTGCGTGTTGTGGCCCCACGCACCACAACCATGGTCCAAGATAGGATTTCTTTTGACACACCCCCCCAAAATTACCCCCCCCCCCCCCCCCCCCCCCCCCCCCGCCCCCCCCCCCCCTAAGCAGCGGAAATGGTTTCAATGGGTTTGCTACGTCAAAGTACAACAATCAGAGATATATGAAAGACCATAAGGGACGTTAAGATAAGATTTCATTCGATGCCATAGCAAAATATCAGAGTTCATACATTAGGTCCCATATGTTTTAAAAGTCATAAACATTTCAAGTACATATTTAATTAAACAAAAGCTTCATAATACCAAAAGATGACTTAAGTTTTTAAAGATAATAAAAGTTGCATAGACTTTAGATAAAACACAGAATCCGTCTTCATTGATATCCGCCACGGCTCCCCTCCAATCTTCATACCCTAGGACCTAAAATTACATGCTAAAAGTCAACACAAAGGTTGAGTGAAATCATAGGTTTATCGGTAAAAAGGGTGGACCACAAGATCGAAGTAATAGTAGACTCTGAAACACATTCAGTAGTCCAAAACATTTATTATTGCACTAAGCTCATGACCCCGAAGCCTTAACTAGATTTGTGCCCCAATCAGAATATAGGATGCTTGCCAACAACCTAACACCTCTCAATGTTAAATGCACCTTGATCAAACTAGTGACCCAAGGAAAGGTGGAGATTGTCAGTCCCGATAGATCTATCCACAACACTCGCGCTTACTACAATAGCAATTAACATGATAAATAGGGACTTCATGGCAATAAGGTAACTTAGCAATAATATTCAGGCGGTAATCTGGATAGCATACACTTTGTAAACACTTTGAAAACACTTAGAAAAACACTTGTGTCCAATAGTAAAACAAGCAATGTAATTCACCCCGTAGATTTTGTAAAACAATCACGTAGTAAAAAGGGGGCTATGAACTCACCTCGAGTGAATGGTAATCAACAAGTATTCACAATAGAAAATGCGTCACGCTTACGATCGAATGCAACCTAATCCAATATAGGTCGTATAAGTACTAAACACTTTGATTATTTATAGGTCGTATAGCTCATCATACTATCGTTCGGGCTATCATAATTAAGAGGTCATGTAGTGACGTATGAGGAGCTAGGACACTTTAAATCGTAAATCCAACAACTCGTCGATACGCCACCCCGAAGAGGCCTCATTATGAAACTCCCTAGTAATATAGTACTTTGATTAACTAATACCACATATAATTCTATATAGCTACATCACCATCTAATCGTTTTAGTGAAATCATATTTATAAAGTAAAAACGTTTATAAGTATACTTTAGTAAAACTGGCGTAACTTTCTCGTTTTAAGTCCGTTTCTTTCGTTTCTTACGTCCACGCCTTCGTATTAAGACGAGTTATCAAAATATAACATTTTCAAAATCTGAGTTTTCTGATGAATAGTGATTTTTACTGTTCATAACAGTTATATATTTATTTTTATAGATTTAGTTATCGTAAATCTCGTAAATGCCGTAACTTATTTGTTTTAACTCTGTTTTTAGCGATTCTTTCGAGCATGTCTTCATATTTAAAATTTTTATCGATTTATTGATGTTTTAAAAGTATATTTTTCTATGGTGAATAGTAACTTTTATAAAAATAGTTTTATAAAAGTATATATTTAACGTAAACTTGAAATCGTCGTATCTTTTTCGTTATAAATCGGTTTTTCGAGTTCTTTACATGCCCACGATCATTGGGACATGTAGTATCTTATAAAATCATAAAATAGAGGTGTAAATTTTCGAATTCAAACAGCCCCTAAATGGGTTTTTCTCAAAATGTGTTTAAAAGTCGTTTTTATAACTTTTTAGCTTAACCACTTTGTTACAAGTCCATTACAACCCTTATTAACATATGTCTTACATACTTAGGGTTCCTAGTCCATGATTAGTCCACATGAGTCCATGATAACAATATTAACAAACCATTACATCATATGAAAACATAAACTTTCCATAAGTAACTTTTAACTACAAGTTTATACTTGTACATTTTTACACTTAACCAACATGTTACAATACTTATAATCCCATTATATCATGATATTACCAATCATATAACATATGAAAAAGTGTACAAAACAAAGATCACAAGTAAAAATCCCTTTTATATGATTAAAAGTATCCTAATGGTGATTTTACTATATAGAACCAATATATGCATAAAATGATAAATGTAAAGACATAAAGGGTTTTAGATAACCTTATGGTGATGTAATATGATAACCAACACAATCTAAACCCTTGTTTAGATTATAAACCCAAGCTTGCAAGATCTTGAAACCCTAAACCCTAATCTTCCATTTTTCTTGCTTAACACTTGTAAAGACTTAACCAAGCCTTCAAATCTTCTTAGGACATCTTAGATATGTTGTAGGAATGTATGTAAATGTGTTAAATAAAATTTGGTATGGATTTGGTGTTGGTCTTGTGGTTGCCGTGAGCTAGAGAGGAGGGGGAAGAGAGATTTTGTGTGTTTTACACCTTGAAAGTGAGAAGTGTGTGTGTATTTCACTAGTAAAGGCCTTATATACTCTAATGACTAGTCAAAGAATACATGTATAAGTCATGAGACAAGATGAGTAAAACATGGAAGTCTTTGGTCAAAAGGATGGGAGGTATGGCTAGGTTTAATGGCAAGTGATGTACAAAAGACCAAGTTGAGATTTTTGTGATATTTCTTGATGTGTAAACACCAAATCCGGTTTATGCATGTATATATGTAAGATATTTTGTTATTTTTAGGTATTGGGTATAAGTGTGGGTATTTGTTAAAGCATAGAAAAGTTTTGGTGCTTACGGGTATGCCTAAATGTATTTAATTGCGAAACGTAAACGTTTTACGCAACCAATGAAAATAAAATATAAAAAGTTGATTATTACTTTCGTAAAAATAATATATTGCTTGCTTGACGAAAACTTTAATTCGTTTGGTGTCCGTTTACGTTAATTATTGATTTTTAGTTTACGCGATGTTACTATTTAATAAGAATTATAAGTAAACGCGTACGAGAAAAAAAATAATTAGTAAAATAGATGACGTCGTAAATGACCTGAAAATACAGAATGTTACAGTCTCCTCCGGTTAGAAGAGCCTTGTCCTCAAGGCTCAAGTTGCGGCACTTGAGGAAGGTACGGGTTCAGAGAAAAGATGCGGATACTTCTTTTGAAATTGGTCCTCACGCTCCCAGGTATACTCAGCTCCTTGCCGAGAGTTCCAACGAACTTTGACTAATGGGATTCTTCTTCGCTTTAGCTTTTTCACATCTCGTTCCACGATCTCAATAGGTTCTTCAACAAAACGTAGATTTTCATCAATCTCGATCTCATCCAAAGGCACCTGAACATCTGGCTCAACCAAGCATTTCTTGAGGTTCGACACATGAAACGTGTCATAGACACAGCTTAGCTCCTGAGGCAACTTCAGCCGATAAGCCACCGGGCTAACACACTCTACGATCTTGAACGGTCCTACATATCGTGGTGCTAGCTTTCTCTTCTTGCCAAATCGTACCACTCCCTTCCATGGAGATACCTTAAGTAACACTCGGTCTCCAACCTTGAATTCAAGAGGCTTACGCCTCTTATTAGCATAGCTTTTCTGGCAACTCCTAGCCGTTTTCAATCTTTCCCTAATTTGAACAATCTTTTCTGTCGTTTCTTGCACAATTTATGGTCCAATAAGCTGACTTTCTCCCACTTCAGTCCATATCACGGGGGATCTACATTTCCGCCCGTATAGAGCCTCAAATGATGCACACTTAATGCTCATGTGGTAACTGTTATTATAAGAAAACTTAATCAATGTAAGATGAGTATCCCAACTGCCACCAAAATCCATAACACAAGCTCAAAGCATATCCTCCAGCGTCTGAATAGTACCCTCACTCTGACCATCAGTCTGAGGGTGGTAAGCTGTACGCATGTCTAGCCTTGTACCCAATGCTTCTTGAAGAGCTTTCCATAAGTGTGACGTGAATCGACCATCACGGTCTAAAATGATTGACATAGCACACCATGTCTCGCTACAATCTCGTTGACATAAATCTTTGCCAGCTTCTCTGTTTTGTAGTCCTCACGAATAGATAGGAAGTAAACCGACTTGGTCAGTCTATCCACAATGACCTAAATTGTATCATACCCACTGCTGCTTTTAGGCAACTTTGTGATAAAGTCCATTGTTAACTTTTCCTATTTCAACTCAGGAATTTCTGGTTGCCGAAGAAATCCTGAGGGTTTCTGATGTTCGGCGTTAATCTTAGAGCATGTAAGACATCTGCTAACGTACTCAGCAATGTCTCTCTTCATACCAGGCCACCAATACAAGTCTCTTAGATCATAGTACATCATATCTGCACCCGAATGTACTGAATATCTAGATGTATGAGCTTCATCCATGATTAATTTCCTTACATCACCAAATGATGGAATCTAGATACGATCAAAGAAGTAAATTTCACCATCATCTCGTTGCTCAAAGTGTCTTAGCCATTTAGCTGGGGCTTTGAGATCCTTAGAAGCTTCGCTTTGTGCTTCCAAAATCTTAGTCTTAAGTCCAGAATGAATAGTAATACTCATAGCATGTACTCGTCTTGTCTTGAGTCTTTCTTTTCTGCTCAAGCCATCTTCCACCATATTTGCCTTGCATGGGTGGTATTTGATCTCATATTCATAGTCACTAAGAAGCTCGATCCATCGCCTTTAGCGCATGTTCAACTCTTTCTGATCGAAGATGTACTAGAGACTCTTGTGGTCAGTGTAGATGACACCTTTTGTCCTATAAAGATAATGTCTCCAGATTTTAAGGGCAAACACCACCACACCCAATTCCAGGTCATAGGTGGTATTATTATTCTCATGTATCTTCAACTGTCTTGACGCGTACGCTATCACTTTGCCCTGCTGCATCAGCACACACCCAAAACCTTTTTTCGAGGCATCATAATAGACCACAAAGTCTTCGGGTCCATCAGTGAGTGCTAACACAGGAGCATTGCATAATTTCTCCTTCAGAATTTGGAAAGCTTCATCTTGCTTATCACCCCACACATACGCCTTTATCTTTTGAGTCAACAGGGTGAGAGGCTTGGTGATCTTGGAGAAATTCCCGATAAACCTTCGGTAATAACCTGCCAATCCTAAAAATGAACGGATTTCAGTTGACGATTCAAGAGTCTTCCAATTCTTAACAGACTCAACCTTGCTAGGATCCACGTGGATACCGTCACAATTGACCACATGTCCTAGGTACTGAACTTCTTTCAACCAAAATTCACACTTAGAAAATTTAGCGTATAACTTCTCCTTCTCGAGTAATTCTAAAATCGTCTTCAGGTGGACTTCATGTTCTTCTTCTGACTTTAAGTAGATTAAGATATCATCAATGAACACAATTACGAATTTGTCCAAATACTGTTTGCAGACGCGGTTCATTAAGTCCATGAATATTGCTGGTGCGTTCGTCAACCCAAATGGCATGATTGTGAACTCAAAGTGCCC
>BQNB010047411.1:31506-43135 GCA_026074375.1 Tanacetum coccineum | reverse complement strand
CTCGTATATATGCTTTAGTAGCTTGTACATTCACTTTAGATATTAATCTTTCATGAAATTAGGGTTTAGAGGTATATGATAATGGTTTAAAGCCCGTTTAGATATAACATTGCGAATGGTACATTATAGGAATAATGTACTTTGTAAAAAGAATATGATGATATTGACTTGACATGTTATGATGTTTACTTGACATGTATGAAGATATTCTACTTTATTTATGCAAGTTACATGACATACTGAGATATTGACAATACAAGTAATGTAATAAAGCGAAAAATTTCCCCGTACAATTGTGATCATTGTAAAATAAGTTTTGCGTTTGATGAAAATTCTTAGGTTGTTATAATATTTGCCATTTGATTTTGCATATTTTGCATAACCGCGTCATTAGCTTTGACGTAGTTATCAAAATCGGGCTTAGACACACCTGGTGCTGGAGGAACTGGAGCTTGGTAAGGTGGAGCTTGAAAAGTCAGGGGTTGATTAATCTGTGGTTGGTAAACTTGTCCTTGATTGAAATTATTCCCCCGATTTTGGTTGTTTTGATGGTTTTGCATAGGAGGAAAACCGGGAGGTTGAATTTGGTTTGCAACCATCTGAGGTCGGTAACTGGCATTCCCTTGGTTGTAGTTAACTGCGGCGGCTTGTGACACGTATTCTTGGATATTGTCACGATAAATGTTGCCATCGGTGGCTGGACAATTTTGGTAAGAATGACCACCCCCGCAAGTTACACAACTTTGCTCGACTGCTTTTACAGGAGCGGGAGCTGGAGTTTGGTTTTTCTTATCGAGAATCAATGCTCTAACCATATCTTTCAGCTCAGCAACATCGGATGAAACTGCTGGGGTAGAAGAGCTCGTACTCACTTTGGAAACAATGGCCTTGCTTCGTGATTGACGAACTTTGGACTTGCTCTCGATGATTTTTAGGCATTCTCGAGGCATTTTATCCAGAAAGTTACCACCCGCAGCGGAGTTCAATGAATCTTGATCATTCGAATTTAGGGAATTATAGAATGTATCGAGTTGATGCAATTCTGAAAACCCATGATGCGGGCATCCCCTAAGAAGATCATTGAATCGGTCCCATGCCTCGTAAAACGTTTCATCAAATTTTTGTTGAAATCTCGTGATTTCATTTCGAAGATTTGTTGTTTTAGAGGGAGGGAAGAATTTGTTAATGAATTTCGAAACAAGATCATCCCATGTAAGAATCGATTGAGGGGGCTCTTTTTCAAGCCAAATCCGGGCTGCTCCCTCGAGGGAAAATGGGAAAAGCATAAGCTTAACCGACGTACTCGGGACGTTCGGGAACTTCATCGTAGAAGTGATCTTGTTGAAATATCGGATGTGGGCATGTGGGTCTTCTTTATCATGTCCAAAAAATTGCTTGTTTTGAACAAGATTAAGTAGACCATGCTTGATCTCAAAGTTGTTCGCGGTAATTTCGGGAACAACGATCGCATCCTCGTAACCCTCGGTGGGTGCTTCGAGCAATTGCGCCATAGTACGATTATCGTCCATCGTAACTATGGGAGGATTGAAAATTTCTTGATTGTTATTTGGTTTCTCAAGATTTGGTGGTTCAACAGAAGTTTGTCGGACTTGCTGTTGTCGACGTTTACGGGCTTGAGAACGAGTGCGCATGCACAAAATAGAAATATAAAAAGAAAATTTACACTAATTTTTTTGGTTTTTTCAATGATTTATTCACAATGTATTTTACCGGACAATGAGATAAGACAACTTTAACCAAATAATCTACTTACTTCACGGTAGCTCTCAAAAATGATAAACGCACAGGTGAGCGGAGGAGTAGGAATAGCGCGAAGCTTATTTCTCCTTTCGGGTCGTAGTTCCTAGGAACAACCCTCCTTATACCCACTTTATAGTTTGTTTAACTTTTCAAGGTGAGCCGTACGTCGTAAGAGACACAAAAGGCAAGTTTTTAAATCTTTTGTTCGAGTTGGGAACCAACAAGTTCACCGGAAGTTATTATGATAATACCCCAATTGAGAATATTAGGTATTTTTACCAATTTGTGAATTTTATTTCTTTTTTATGGACAATGTTTTTATATTTTTGGTTTTTCTTTTGTTTTTAGACCATTTCTCAAATTGTTATTTAATAAAGCTGTACGAGGAAGTGATCACGAGACATTTTATCAGCGTTTTTATTACGCATCAATATTCACTCGAAAATTACAACTTTGTCCTCACTATTTTTGGCTATAAAGGAAATCTCATGCACCAGTTTGAGGGGAATTAGTTTAGTTTTAGATTAGTTTTTTTTAGCTTCTCTCAAATTTTAAGTTTTAGCTTATTCTAAATTTTGTAAAAGCTGAGTTCAGCTTATTTAGTTCTTTTTGAATACATGATCTCTGGTTTAACTTATATTTATAAAGATGATTTAAGGTTGGTTTTACTTATTATTGCAAGTTATTTTCTTTTCTTACTATTTCTTAAAGTGGTTCGCTTATTTAATAAGCTAATTTTGTTTAAGCTTATTTTCGTTACTAATAAGCTCTTGTTGCTTATTGTCTTTATCTCTTTCCTTCCTAAAACTCTAGCTATAGATTCGAGTTGTTGCAAAGGAATAATGAGATTTATATCTCGGCTCATTTAATAAGCCTTTACTTCCTTTTTACTCGAGAGCGTTTCGATTTTTAGATCGTTGTTTTTAATTTATTTATTTTTACCTCTTTTCTTCTTGTTTGGCTCGATTCGGACATAAGAAAAGTATAACGAGCTTATGTGCTCGGCTTATTTATAAGCCTAGTTACTTTTAGGTCCGAGAGCTTATTTGCTTCTAGTTTAGCTTATTTTACAAAAGTTCCAAAACAATTTTTTTTAGTTAAATTTTCGTTTAGGGATTGATTAAACTTGCCTTTCTACTTTAGCTTATTTAGTTTAAAGTTCGTATGGGTTGCTTATTTCTCTAGCTTATTTGGTTGGCTCTTATTCTAGATCTTGGTTCGAACTCCATTCTTTAAAAAGGGGGCAACTGTTTTACTAGTTGAAGGTTTGGCAACAGTTCATTTATTTGGTAACCGAAAGTAAAAAAAAATTATTGTTTACGTTTTAAGCTTCTTTCATTTCGGACCCAACAGTTTAAATTGAACAAATTTCTCAAATCTAAAAAAAACAGTTGTTGCAATAAGTTTCTAAACCATCTCTGTGTGAAATGAATTTTCAAATGGGCTTGTAAGTTTGGGCCAAGGTTATATTTCGGATACAGTAAGAGTGAGCGAATCACTTTTACTAACTTTTGCAAAATCAGTTTTAGTAACTTTATGCTTTATTAAATAATTTTCAAAAACACAAAAATATTAGTTTAGCTTAGTTAGATTTATAAAATTTGGTCCAATATATTTCATTGCTTAACCCTTTCTTGTCTTATGATGGATCGGTCAACTCATGAGGCGAGGAGCTTAAGGGTTTATTTAGCTAGACCTTTCCTGCACAATAGACACAAAAGCACACATATTTCTATCCTTTTGGCATGTTTTCTTGGCTTTTATTGGCAAAATCCTGGGTATTTAATATATACAATTAAGCACTTATCAGTTATGCTTGTTATTGTTAGTTTAGTTGCCATGAGTAGCGAGTAGTTTAATTAGTACTTGTTAAGTGATTAGTGATTTGGAATTTAAGTGCGGTTTTAAAAAGGTTTAAAAAAATTAATAGTCATTAAAATTTTCAAATTTACATACCGTCATTTACTTTTAATGTAATTTAAATACATGTCATTTATTTTAAAAATCATTTTACTTTACTTGTCATTTAATTTCTTGAAACTTGTTTTTTAAGAATTTTAATTCATTAAATCTAAGCCCGCACTTAAGGAACATTTCATGTCACTTAGCAAGCATATTTGTCATTTATATCTTTTAGATCAATTTTAGTTTAATCTTTTAGTTTTTAATCTTAGAATTAATATTAGTTTAATTTTTAGTATAAAAATAGTTTAAAACCAAAACCAAAAACTTGAATTACAATCAAGCTTGATTTACAACTTGAATGTAGATTTTCATTCACCTCTCGCCGAGGAAAACAATACCCGTGTTGATTACTTTTTATTCTTTCTTAAGAATAATTTGTATGATACTTAGCTTACGTATACGCATATGTTTTATAAATATATATTATACATTTGAGGGTTTATTTGATAAACGTGTGAAAAACGACAACGTCACTCATAAAATAACATATCTTCATTACACAACTTTTTTTTTCCTACAATACATCATTAGATCTATCATGTTTTTTTAAGAGCCAACACTTTCCTAATTATATCTAGCCAAAACTTTCACCATGAATTCCTTTAATAACCTTAGACCTCAGACCACATAGAAGAACTTTGAGTGATGAATCTTCACACCTACTTGAACAAAAGATCTCGGTTCAATGCATAGAAACTAAAGACACCAAGACCACCATTCTTCTTTGAGGTCGAAACTTTATTCCAACACACCCATATCATCTTACGATCTTTTCCCCTGCTCCAATAAAAAATTTCTACGAATCGCTTCCATTGTTTTCAAAACACCATGGGAACTTTAAAAATTAACATATGATACAAAGGCAACGAACCAAGGACATATTTTAAAAATGTCAATCTGTCACTAATTGAAAGAGTTTCAAGCTTCCATTTGGACAACCGAGATGAAATATTACTAGTTACAGCATCCCAAGTATGTATTATAGACATCAATCCTCCCACCATAACACCAAGATAAGAGAATGGAGTTCTAAACGTTGAACATCCAACAAAATAAGATGCCATCTTGTCAGTGGCGGAGATAGGGGCTCGGGTGGCAAGTTCCCCCTTAGCGAAAAAAATTGTAGCTCCGCTCGTGCATATAGTTACGTTTGTTTACAACATATTCGACAAAAATATAGAGAATCGAAAGTCTAAATTTGTTTTATGTATCATGGTAAAACCGAAATCACACATTTTGATGGTAATTTAGGTAAGCCGATGACGCGATTAAAAGTCCAATACATTTCTAACTTGTTATATTTTGATAGATGATAAAACCCAAATATTATAATTATAATTATAATTAAAAATCTATACAATAAGTAGGAACTCCGGCCCGCTACCCGCCGGGTTAACCTGACTCGGTACCCACCTGCCCGACCCATAAACCACCCTTACACAAACCGCCTGTTTACCCGACCCAGAACCCGCCCGCTCAACCCGAAAACCTGCACGTTACCCGCCGGTATTTACGAAATAGCCCCTCGGGTATTTTACGAAATAGCCCCTCGCACTATGTGTCAAATTACGGAAACTACCTCATTTTAAAATTTTACAAAGTGCCCCCTCCCCACACTAACGACTGTTAAGTAACGACCGTTATTTTTCTTTTTAACAATTTACGAAAATAGTCTTTGTGGTCGGTTAAGTAACAACCGTTAACTTAATTTATTTTTTTAGCAATTTACAAAAATAGCCTTTGGAATTATCGGTACGTTGCAACGTTAGTCCCTCGCGCCCCACGGCGGAACGCGGGTAACCCACCACGTTTTGATACATATTTATATATATTAAAAATAAGTTGAATACAAAAATGAATTTTTAATGCACAAAATGTCTATTTATAAATTTTTAATGCGCAAACATTTTCTTTCACAATTTTATTTTCATCAAAATTACACATGTACTTTTAGATAAACGTTTTTTTCTTTATCTCATCCTCCACTCAATTTTATTAAATTTTTTTGGGAAATACTAACAACAACCCTAAGGGTTGTCGTTAAGCAAATATTTTTTTATTACAATACAACCTACGAATGATTTTGATTGGATGATAATCCTGAAAAAAGTAGAGACAATCCCGAAATTAGTGAATACGCAATTGATACTTGATTATGATTGGTTGAATTCTATTTTTACAAACATTTATAATAAAATAAAGACTCCACGCATAATGGAGGTGTAAGTGAATGATTTATTGCTGTAACGATAATATTGTAGTGACTCAGTGAGTCACTACATGTCACATGATTTCAGTTTATGCGTTCGAGTATATAAACATTTCAAACTTTTGATTACATATATTGATACCATCCATCCAAAAATGTATATTACAACATCACTAGGGTATTTATTTTGATGTACCACTCATTCACCGCAAACGTTTAGTTGATCGGACAAAGGAGGAGGCATGCAAATTACCTTTTCCTCCTTGTTTATACACGATCGTTTATTAAATCCCCTTGCGGGATTCGATCATGTGACGCCAAGATCCATAAACAAAAACACCGTGTTCTATTGTTTAATCGTGAAGCAAACACTAGCATTCTAACGTATTCCCTTGACATGTATTGTGAGCAACCTTTAGAGGTGGTTGTATTAATCACTTTTAGGGTTCAAGATCTAAGATCCAAGATCAAGAACATCAATTGTTTTAGTAACTCGATTGATTAAAGATTAGCAAATACTTCCCCCGTCTCATAATTATAGCCCGTTATTAACTTTTGAAGTCTTTATTTTTTAACTTTGAGCTTAAATATATTTGTTTGTGTTATATAATACTTGATAAAAACTATACCAATGAAAAATATATTTAAAACCCAATCCATTCATATATTTTGCATCAAATTTTATATAACACAAATGATAATAATTAAGGTCAAAGTTGCAAAATAAAGACCTCAAAAGTCAATAGTGGACTATAATTATGGGACGGAGGGAGTAAGTGTTATTTATTTGTTAATCTATACACATCAAACTATATCTATCCGCTTCGTACTCGTAGTATTAATGGTTATATCAATATAAAATCCCAACACGTCCAACGTCTATTGAAGCCATTGGTGTGTATAAACGTGTATGTGAAAAAATGTTGCTGCTCAAAGAAAATAAAAGCACAATCAACACGGGAAATGAGTGGATCCGAATCCAAATGGATGAAATTGAAGAACTCCAATTTCAGATTCCTGTAAGGAACTTGCAGTGACCTTTCTGATATAGTGAAATAAAGATACTATAATCTTATTGGATGCTACATGCCATGTTATTAACTTTAAAGTATCTGTGGAAAACTAGAAGGGGGGTTGAATAGTTTACCGCTTTTTAATTTAATGTTTATGTTTGTTAATAAAAACTTAGATTCGACTTTATGTGAATTCAACACTTGCACAATATAAACAATATACTTATCTAAACAATTAATAGGATAGTATGAGAAAATAAGGCAAGACAAGAGATAAGAGTAAGAACAATTAAACCACAACGCGAGAATTTATAGTGGTTCGGTAACGAAGCACCTCTTCGCCCTACTTCACTCCTCGAGCACCAAACTCGAGAGTTTTCTTTACTATGTCAACAAACTCCCTTATGGAGGAGAAAACTGTACACAACTTTCGCTTATATTAATTTTCGACACTAAGCTAGATGTCGAGTTATAATCTTAGCTAGAACCAATCTATCACGAATTCACAACTTCTTCACTACTTTCACGACTTCACAACACAACTTCACAACTACACAACTTCTTCACATCTTAGTTTTCTTCACACCACTACTTCACTACTTCACTTCTACTTTCACACCTAACTATCACAACTTGGATAAATCACTAGATTCAACTATACTTACAACAATCACAAAGATTTATCTACTACACAACTTTACAAGATTTACAAATGATTTACAAATTATGATATGGATGCAACAAGATTGCAATACACACTTGAGGTGTAATACTTCTTCATTTGATGATGGAAGTATTCTTCTCTTGTACTTGAGGAATTAAGCTTGGATCACTTGGAAACAAAGCTTTATGATTAGATGATCAAAGGATTTTAATGAGATGTGTGGGTTGTTTTAGATCAGAAAGAATGAGTGCAAAATGTGAGAAAATAGTGGGGAAAAGTCTAGTATTTATAGGACAAACTAGAGGGGTGTCTACCTATGGGCGGTCCCCTTAAATAGGTGGGCGGTCCCCTTAAAATTAAGGGGGCCGCCCATGTATTTAAGGGGGCCGCCCTAGACTAGGGGCTCCCCAGTTTGTCTTTTGTGTAGGAGGAATTTTCTAGAACTTTTCTACCCGTTTTAGGTCCGAAAATTTGAATTTCAAAATGTTTATTTTGAATAAAACATTTCTTTTAATTGTGGAAAATGTTTTGTAATGTTTATAAATTTTTTTACAACATTTTATAAAAGTGTGAGGTTGAATAAAAATTTCCTTTGATCTTTAAATGCATTAAGCATTTATGTATTCATACCTTTAAGTGATATAATTTTCAAAATGAAAATTTACTACTAATTACTTGTTTACGTTTAATTTTACATTGAACGTTTTTATATTTTGTGATTATCAAAACTTAAAGATGTGAAAAATATTAATAATATTTTTAGACATTATTTCTATCAACAATCTACCCCTTTTTGATGATTACAAATTTTAAAATCATTAAATGTAAAATTATTTTTAAACTAGTATTTAGTGAGTTTTATGACATTTCTCCCCCTTTTTGTAGAATCAAAAAGGCATCGTCGAGAAATGCTAGTAAAATTGACGGAATAAATGCTCCCCTTGATGTGTGCTCCCCCTCGTTCTTTTGAGGGAATATTGTAATCGAGCTATTGTTTATTGGCTTACAAAAAAAACGAGTAAGAATAAATAACAAATATTTTCTACCTGTAGCTAGAAGGAAAAATATGGCATAATTATAATAAAACCAACAATAATCACCATTAAAAATAAAATAGTGTTGTGAACACTATAATGGCAATAAATAAGGGGAAATAACATGCTTAACTTTCATGAAAAATTTTATACAACAATAAGTCCAATAACTAGTAATGCTCTCTCTATAAGGCTTGCTTTGGCACAAAAATGATGGCATATGGACTATTTATTTGAGAAAATAAACAGAGAGTTGGTTTTAGTTTGGGGAAGATGATGGAGGTGGTGGGATGATAGTTGTTGGTGGTTATGAGAGCATATGTTCAATATATGAAAACATATATTGGAGTTTATCTCTCAATCCAAATATGAGAGTACGATTGTGAATGCAACACAAACATCAATCTCCATGTGCCTCAAGAAGGTTTCAAGGAATGGGATGACCAAGGATAGGTGGTGAAGGTAATGGAAGTAGTCAGTATCAAAATTGGGAATTCAAATGTGGTTATTGGTGAAAGGGTGAGAGTGATGTCCATTGATGCATTTTCTTAAGTTGGAGGTGGTGGAGAAACTATTGGAGGAGGAGATGTTGGTGGGTTTAAGTAACCATTAGGTGAAAGTGATGTTGACGAGGTTGGTGATTTGGGTATGTAGTCAATTGAGGATGAAAAAGTATCTTTGGTTGATGGTGTTTTGGAAGGTGCATTAGGAGCACTAGGTGATGAGAGTTGAAGTGTTGGTGATAGAGTTTTTGCTGTCATCATGGGTTATATTCCTACAAACATTGTTTTTCGGGGGAATGATGTTGATTTTTGGTATCTTGGAGGCTTTGGAAAGGAAGCTCGAGTCGATGCCATGGATGTGGGATTAAGGTTTTTGATGAATGATTGAAGAAAGAAAATGAAAAATGGTGTGTATTGGAGATGATCATTTAGAAGGGATTTATGAGAAGGGAACTGGTTTGCCAAGTGAATAAGGTTTGAACTAGTTTTTAAGTTATTTCAAATATGTTCGAGCATTATGGGACAAGATAAAGATAGCTAGCATGTGGAGATAGGTAAAAGTGGGTTCAAAAAGCAAGAATATTAATGTTTGCCCCTGTGATTTACTAGGGCGGTCCCCTTAATTAGGGGTCGGTCCCCTTAAAGATAAGGGGCCGCCCGTTATGAATTAAGGGGCCCGCCCTCTGCTGGTTCTAATTTTTATAGAAAAATGATTTTTCTCAGAACTTTTATGTGAGTATTTCTATTTTGGTAGTTTATTTGCAGCAAGCCCTATTGAGTTTATGAGCACACTTTAATCTTATAGACATGTAATAAACACAACAAATCATGATCCAAAGTGAGCATAATTAGTTCATTAAACAAAAACAAACAAAAGGTTTAATATCATCATAGCCAAACTAAGATATATAATAGTAACTAACATATATAACCAAAATTGTGGTCTCTTTCTTGCCAAAATAAAATAAATCGGATAGATTTAAATATAATTAATAATCACCCTCGCAAGAGAACTAGATGTTTAGAACTTCCCAATAATCAAGTTAACAATTGTCTTAAACCACATTTAGCTATCTAGCTAATTTCTCTCCTAAGTCTTCACTTCTTATTCTTGCTAAACACTCCTTTTAGTGCCTTTTCAAATGATTTGAATCCTCTACGCATCTCCTCGTGCATTTTTTGCGTTTGGTTGAGCAAGGTGGTTTGTCATGTAAAGAGAGTTTCATCGGTTTGTTCGGAAGAGGAAGGTATTTGGTAATTTTGGTAGTTGGGTAAACCAAGAAAGGTAAGATAGGTGGTAGAAGATGGAGTACTTGCTCTAAAAGTTTCGACATCATCATCATCGTGTTGAGAGATGACGTGCCTTAATGATGAGAGGATGAGGAGGAGACAGAATGACATGCCTTGCCACGATCACTTTGAGGTCGTCAAGTTTGTCTTAGGGCAAGAGGACGTATGACTCGATCAACAATGTCATAGATGTCATTGTCAAGATGAGGATACGTTTCCATGACGTGTCGATAAAGACGAGTTAAAAACATGCCATATGGAAGATTCGCGGTTGGAGTAGCTCTAGCACATTCGATTCTTTTGACAAAGAAATAAGCAAGATCGTATTGTTCTTCGGCAACAACACAATACAACATGTGAGCAAGACAAGCGGGGAGACGGTCCCGATGTCCTCCTAGTATGAACACATTCTCTTAAATGAGTTCTTCTCATTGCTTCATGTCGGAGCTTAGTTCTTTGGTGAGGATTTGATTTGGATTGAGAGTGACGGTTTGACTTTTAATGGTACGGTCTACCACGACACGTTCCAATTTAAGAAGTCGACGAATGTCGTCAGGAGTAGGAAGATCGGTGTAATATGGTCCCTCGGTTTCTTGAGAATATTCAAGAGATGTAAGGTCCCACTCGTTTGTAAAAACGGCTTGACCATTGTATGGAATTTTGAGGATTTGATCGAATTGAGCGAGAGTAAGGGTTATGAATTCATGTTGAATCATAAAAGAGATGACAAGATATCCATAGTCATCGGTTTGTACCTTGACTTGACTATAGAAGTCTAGAATAAATCTCGAAATAATCGGTTCGTTGATTTGAAAGAGACAATTAAAGTGAATGTTAGTAAAAAGACGCACGGTGTCGTAACACGACCTTCGTGAATGTTGCGGTTTTCAATAAGTTTGTAGAATTGGGCAATAGTAGGAGAGATGCTGGGAATTTTGGATACTTTTGGGATGTAGGATTTAGTGAGGGATATATCTGTGGTAGTAGCTTTCGGCATTTTTGTCACCTAAACAAGTTATTAACAACATAAAATGTTACAAAAAATATAATAAAGAAAATAAAATAAAGTTTTAAAAAATGACGAATGTGGGACAAGGATTACTTCGACTCTAAAAACCTTAAGAAGTGATACATATGTTCCTTAATTTATTTTTGACTTAATCTAGAAGGTCGAAGAATATATATTAGTA
>BQNB010047411.1:0-31061 GCA_026074375.1 Tanacetum coccineum | reverse complement strand
AACTTAAGAGGTAATCCACACGTCCCCTAATTAAATTTGACTCAATCTAGAGTATTGAAGAATGTATATATATTATATATTTCGGCACCTATTATAATCTTGTCAAGTGTTTTAATGCTAAATAAGTAGGGTAGGGATTATTTTGATTTTAGACCAAAATACTAGAAATAATCCAAACGCTCCTCTAATAACATATGACTTGACTAAGATCGTCGAAAGATATACATTACGTTGTATATTTCGCCGACTAAAGTGAGTTCATTATGTGTGACTTAACAAAAATGAGATGATGTTTGTTTTGACTTAAAACGACAATTTGAAATGTTAAACCAAATGCCCCTTTTATTTTACAATTTTTATTGCATATATCAATATATATATATGAATTATATATCTTGATGACTTATACAAGTTGGTTATGTGTCTTTACATGTGGCAAAAGTGTAGTGATGGTCATTCCGACTCTAGACTATAATCCTAGGATATGAACCAAACACCCCTTTATCTTTATAAAACTTCATCCATTGATTCGAAAAATGTACATTGAGTCATGTATGCTTTGATAATCAATACATGATTGTATTTAGCATGTTTTTGGCATGGATCAACAATGTACAAGTTCTTGTTTGGAAATTTTCTAGTTTAAAAAAATTTGAAAATATATATATATATATATTTATAAAAATTTCGAACCAAAAAATAATAATTTATGACTTAATCCGTTTGAAATTTTCGAATTCCTATTACTACGAGAATCATAGTAGTTATGAATTACCTAGTTCTAATTACAAAAATATAAAAGACAAAAAAAAATTGAAAATACCCAATTTTGATTAAGATTTAAGTTCATTTGGATACCAAACTTTTATTGGATACTGGGGGACTCATCTCCACCCTCCATTTTCATATGATCCAACGAATGAGATTGAATTCACAATTTACACTACAAGGGCTATTTTGTCTAATATAAATTAATTGTTTTAGTAACCGTCTCATTTAATTCATACACATAGTGTGTGTTTTAGCTTCGATCTATTTTCTCTCTCTCTTCAACCAACGAATAACTTAAGTAATAGAACAAACTTATCGATTGATCATCGTCTTCTTCAATCGATCATATCCTTCTTTAATTCATTAATATCAGGTTAAATTTAACTGATTTGTTTATATTACGAGGCATGCAGACCCGTGCGATGCACACGAATTGTATCTAATTATTAAGTGCATGAGGTTGAAATCATGAAGTCATGAATACCTCCACATTAAATTGTACGGTATGAAATTTGCATATAAAAATTAACGATAGATGGCTGCAATAATAATAGATGGCTACAATAATGATCGTAGGCAAGTTGGTGGCTATATATACCAAACATAACAAAGAAGGTCGAGCTGACTACCCAATATTTTTGTGGTTAATTATTTCTGACTTTCTAGAATTGTGAAAAATATTCAACATACACGATCAATTCTAAAGACCCAGCATGATATACGACCCTTGAAAATTAGTCTTTTATAACTTGTGATGTAACCAATATAGATGCCTAACTGAGAATTGATATTTGCAACAATTACCAACAACAGATCAAGTTATATCAACTTTGGACGATATTAATATAACTTTATAGACTTTGTTAATAAGAATGAAAGGAACATCTCAGAATTGTTGACACAAAATAAAATTAAAACACTCAAAATCATAAGTTATCATCTTGCCTGTTAAATTATACTTTGCATCACTAATCGAGCTCCTCTGCATCTTCCAGCAATGCAAATCTATTCTTCATTACCACTTTGGCTGACCCATCATCGTCTGCTCCCTCATCGAGATCCATGGCCGTGTCGTTTTTAATATCATTATCAACCTTGACGTTGTTATCGCTATCCATGGACTCATCTTCTTCCACATAAGCTATTTTGCTAGCCTATTTCCATCTCTTCTTTTTTGCTTTCCTTAACCTCTTGTTAAAAAAACACCTTCTACAACATATAACTTTTCATTTTGTCGCATAATTGGGTTCTTAACTGTTGCCTCTGCTACACTGTCGGTTTTTCGTAACTTGGATTTCTGGCATTCCATTATATTTGACTAATTTAACAGGATCACATAAAAACCGTTAACCTATCAACCTAAAGATAGGAATTTCATAAAAACTGGTATTCCATTATATTAGACTAATTTAGAAGGATCACATAAACCCGTTAACATACCGAATTAGTTCTGGTTTGCACTCGAGTCACGCCATAAATATTTTAAATATCTAACTTCTGACAATTGTTGTTGAACGCCTAAATATAGGGACATTACCATTAACTTAAGTATAGACAGAAAACAGCGTACTACGAATCTCGGCCAAATTATATATGAATGTTATATATGTAGCCACAACAGCTAGAACATGTAAACTGACAACGTTTTCTTGATACTTAGTGATTCAATGATACATCTAAAGCAATGTTAGGAGAACTTGTCATGTAAGTAAAATTATTTTGGGTTTTTGTTTGAGATTTATAAAATCACATATATGGAAGTATAATGTTTAGATTGTTACTTGTTAACATCTTCATTAAGCATTTCCGGAATATGATATGGGACATTTTCTTTGTTCTTGGCAACTTTAAGAGAAATGATATTTTCTAAACATAACATACGTAATGGAAATTGCTTGACCAAAAATAATGTAATGGTATAAACCTGAAAATGGAGAATAGTAGTAAGAAGAGGGGCAAAAGGGAAGATGCCGAGAATGGCCGTGTCTATGGGTATTACCGTTCAGTGATCTTGTATTGTAAAAATCACATAGTGGTTCCCACCGTTCGACCACTGCTTATATTTCTACACATGACAGCAAATTTGCCATTACATCAAAAGCGGGAAAAAAGAATCGTTAGCTCATTAAAATGGGTATGCTGTGGTTTTAACTGGGCCCCACCCTGTTACAGGTGGGAAAGCAGTCCCTAAAATCATAGCATATCTCATTTAAATTCTTCACATAAATCTGCATTGTTTGGTTTGACTTGAAGAAGTCAAATTAGACATTTGACCATGTTAACTGATAAGTTATTGTGTCAGGTTATGGTTAGGTATGGAGTGAAAGATGAAAGCAACAATGTATTAAACAGAATAGGAAAGTTATCATTGATTCACTTGGTGTGTTCAGAGCGAGCTATTGCCACTAATCAAAGAACACTAAGGTCACTCAAGGGTGCCAACATAAATAGATCACTACTTGCTCTTAGCAGTTGCATTAACGCCCTTGTTGAGGGAAAGAAACATGTGCGTTACATAAACTCAAAACTTACACAACTGCTTAAAGACTCTCTTGGTGGCGCTTGTAACCCTGTCATGATTGCAAATATCAGCCCAAGTAACCTCTCGTTTTCCGAAACTCAAAATACACTTCACTGGACTGATAGAGCTAAGGAAATTCCTACTAAGGTTCATTCCCCAACCCCTTGGTTTCATCTTTTAATATCCAAATTATCTACCAGTCAAATACTCAATTTTTGAAGTTATTAAGGGGTCAGTTAATCTAGGATTAAACTTAAGTTACCTAGTTTGGCGAATTGGCGTCCTCTGAACAGACTTTTGGGGTCTTTTCTTTTGTAATCAAATTAGTCAAACATCACAATCTACTTTAGAATAGACTGAAAGAGGCAAGAGTGAGGGGTACAACTTGGGCCATGCCTTTGGCATCACCACATATATGTATATAAGCTCCATCCGACATGTAAGATTCTAGATATAGAAAAATTTGATAAAAAATCAATAAGCAATAAGAATAACTAAAACAAAGCTTGAAACAATAATTAAAATACTTGTCTTTGTTCCCTAAGCAATCCCAATCCTTATCACTGTCACGACATCTGCTTCGACGTCTATTCTTGCTGCTTTTTCACTCATTCCTGCAGAAACCGATTACAAAAATAATTCTTATTATGGACAGTTAATTAATTCAAACATAACAAAAACTAAGAAAATATGTTTCAACTAAGAAATAATCTATTAGCAAGATGTCGATACAACCAAACACACAATCTTATGAACGAAAAACTATGTTCACCAACCTATTAGGCACAACTGATGTTGTTTTGTCAAAAAAATTGCAACATTTCAAGTTTTTGCAACCTTTGTCTTTGCACAAAACCAAAAATCTAATAACCAAAAAAACAAGAAAATCAGAAAGTAGCGCGCGAGCAATAAAAGGGAAACCAAGCGCCCCAATTCCCATGAAACACCGCTAACAAATGTTTAAATAACATTTAACACGTAATGATTCATAACATTGGTAACACGTAAGATTAAGCAACCAAAAAGCTTAAAATAAGCATAAACCCACTAATTTAAGATCTAATTTGACAAATCAACATAGAATCGGGTAAATATAAGTCATCAAACAAATCGAAATTACACACAAAATTCAACTAATCAGAGACCAAAAAAACTAAAAACCCTAATTTTTCTATATAAATCTCATAATCAAACTTACATACCTGTTTAACAATAGACCAAACAAACCCGATAAATATATTAGACATTTATGTGTACGCCATCCACACCTGCTTATTATACTACTCTTCGATCATCCTATCCAACACAGCTGCTATATTTTTCTATGGAAACATGATAGAACAAGCAAAGCTAAGTGACAGAGTAAGAGATATAAGGTGATACGGAGACATAGTCGGGCGTGTGACTAGATAAAGGTTGGTGTAAATGTATGAGTTTCGGTGAAGATTGAGATGTTTCAAGACCATAAACAGCAGAGCACTTCATCTTCTACTTAATAATACTCGAACTGCATTAACTGTGAGACTACTCACTCTATCAAGCCCTGTACCGCAACCAATTGTTCCACAACAATTGTAGAAAGCATAGGATAAACATATATTGCAGCAATAAAAGATCCCTATCCCCAAAAAAATTAAGGACTTAATCATTAATAAGAATAACAAATTTATAATATTTAGTTTATTTAATAAGCTAGCTTATTAGCTTATTTTGATTTTATTAATCAGGTTTATGGATTCTAGCCATTTCAGTGCGCGATCTAGTGTTTCTCATAATACAGTTACGATCCGATGTTGCTGTAAAAGTTTTGTTTCCTATTCTGATACTGTTTCTTAATGCTTTCTAACTGAAGAGATTTTGCATTTGAAAGATAGTAATGATACTCAATGCTGTTACGAGTTAAGTTATGTTCATAGATTTTTTTATACAATTTTGTGTGCTTATATTATCTGCAATAATTTGTTTGAAAACTTAATATTAGTTATTACTGAGCGAGAACTTTGTTTATTATTGTGATATCTAGATATAATTCACATCTTGTGTTATTATATAAATAACATTTATGTATATCCTATATGATATGTACATTCATATTTCATGTGTTATTAAGATATATTATATGTTGAAGATCATATATGATAAATCACATGCCTGTGTTTATTATATATAATAATATGTGATAATCATATGTGATTTTTTTGCATTTTCTCTAAACAACTTACATATTTTTTTCATTTCATTTATTTTTACCAGAGTTGAATGCGTTGTGTACTCCTAATTGTTTGTTACTCTCCTTCCTAATTTTGATACTCCGCTGTGGAACAATTTATTACATTCCAAAAGTTTCTGCAGAGTTTTAACTAGTTAAGGAATGTTTAGATTCATTGATGATGTGTTGTTTCCTAGATTGAAGTATCTTGCAGAAGACAGAATGTAGTTAGGTCGTCATGTCAAAAAAAAAAAGTGTTGAATGGAGATGTTAGACCAAAAGTAATCAAGCTTGCAATAGGATGTGGTTGCCCTAAAGGAATACACGTAGAACACACTAATTTAGGTAACAGTGATAAACGAAAAAGAATTCCAAACCTTCATATGAAACTGGATCAAAGTTTCGTGTGTTTAATTTGGATACTTGTACTAGAAAGTTTGTTCTGCATGTGTTTGATACTATTCATAATCACGAGCTTGAACATGAAGAGTACAAGCATTTGTCAAAGACAGAGAGGCAGTTGACTTATATGGAAAAAACATTTATTGTGAAAGCTTCTAGTGTGAACATAGGTGTAACAAGAGCTCATCACCTTCTAACCAGTATCAAGGGTTCTTATTTGCTTGTTTACGGTACTACTGTCAATTTTAAGAACTTTTTTAGAAGGTGAACTGCTATATAGGAGACAGTGATGCTCAGATGCTTATTCATAAGATGGAAAATAGAAAGAAGCACGTATCTGACTTTTTGTTTGATTACTTGGTTGAGAATGCTGAGCTTACTGCTATTTTTTGGGCCGATGAAGTTTCTAAGTACAATTACAGGGAGTTTGGCGATGTTGTATCGTTTGATGCTACCTTTAAGACAAACAAGTAAGAATTCTTTTTTGTAAGCAGTGTCTTAGTTGTAGTATGTTTTGTGTTATTTCAGGTTTTTTTATGTTTTTTTTCAGATACAAGATGGTGTTTGTTCCGTTTACAGCGATAGACAATCACAGGAAGTGTGTTACGGTTGCTGCGGGTTTGTTGAAGAATGAAACTACAAAATCTTACATTTGGTTATTGAAAGCTTTTGGGAAAGCACCTAGTATAGTAGTCACCGACCAAGATGGAGCAATGAGGAATGCTATTGAAGCTGAGTTTGGTGGGTCCAAGCATCGTCTATGCATGTGGCATATCACCCAAAAGCTTCCTGCTAAGGTATTTTTATCTCTTTCTAAGTACTCTCTTGTTTAATCACATATGATATTTCAATATACAGTTTTAGTTTGATATCATTTGTATTATCATATATGATACTATATATGATAATTGAGTTTTTATTTATTTGTTATATCATATGTGATACTGCTAAGGTACTTTTATCTTTTTCTAAGTACTCTTTTGTTTCATCATATATGATATTTCAATATACATGTTTAGCTTCATATCATTTTGTTTTATCATATATGATACTATATATGATAATTTAGTTTTAAGTTATTTGTTATATCACATTTGATAATATGAATTAATTATTAAAAAGTTTATTATTTTTCTTCTTTCAGATATGTGAAAAAATCTATGATGAGACTGACTTTAAAGAGAAGCTAAATAAAATTGTATGGAATATGTACATTGGTCCCGAAGAGTTTGAGTATAAATGGGGAAAGTTGATGGAAGAGTTTAAGTTGGAGAATCATAAGTGGTTAACAAAGATGTTTAATATTCGTTCAACTTGTTTTCCTGCATATTTTATTGACTCTTCATTATGTGGATTGATGAGGACGATGTCTAGGTCAGAGAGTGAGAACTCCTTTTTCTCTCATTTTACAAATTCTGGTTTGACTCTTATGAATTTTATGAACTGTTTTGAGACGGCGATGGAGAAGCAAAGGCATGTACAAGAAAGGATGCATCATAAGACAATTGATATTGTTCCTAAGCTTAAGACCTTTCTTAAGATTGAACATCATGCGTCTAATGTTTACACTCATTCGCTGTTTGAGTTGGTTCAGAAAGAAATATTTGTTGGCTTATTTTATTGCCAAATAGATTCGAAATGTTTGGTTGAAGGATCCGAGGTATGTATTATCAAAGAGAGTCCATGTGTTTATGAAATGCCGAATAAGAAGAAGAAGAAACCTCAATCTGTGGATAAAGGGAATGATAAAGCTGACGAAAATGATAAAGTTGATATGTTTTTCAAAAAAGATGGGCTTTATAAGGTATGGTTTTTGTAGTTTCTAGTTTTTTTATGTGTAATCATATATGATTATACAATGCAGTTTTTTTACATTATTTTTGTGCTTTGTTTAGGTTTTGCGGAGCGTAGGAGATGGTTCAGTTGTTTGTTCATGTCAGCTTTTTGTCAGAGTTGGCATATTATGCAAGCATATTTTTTGTGTCTTTAAAAATGCCAATGTTGAAATGATTCCACAACAATACATCTTGAGGCGTTGGACGAAGAACCTTATACCTGCTGGTTTGAGGAACAAAAGAAACAGATATGGTGAGAAGAATGTGGTTGTTGAGAATTATGCGAACGAGGCAACTTCTATTGTTGATCATTGTGTGCATTTGCTGAGTAAAGATGAGCCAAGGTTAGGCGCTTTTGTTGAAAAGTTGAAGTCACTAAAGAAAGAGGTTGAAGCTGATTGCCCAAATCCTCCTTCAAAGAACAAAACTGATAATTTGGAGCAGCTTGTTGGAGTTCCAAAGCCGGCTGCTGTTCATGTTAACAATCCTACTGTTGGATCTACCAAAGGACGAAAAAAGTTGCGTATCAAAGGAGGAAAAGAGAAAGCAATTGAAAAAAGTTTGAAGGGCAGGAATTCATGTTCATTGTGTGGCGGTACCGATCATAACAAGAGGACATGCCCGGGGAGGTTTGAAGATCAAAATGAAGTTGTTGTTCAAAAAGAAGTAGGTCAAGAGGAAGTTGTGGTTGAAAAAGAAGTGTGTCAAGAGGAAGTTGTTCAAGAAAAAATAGATTTGGCTGCAGACGAAGAAGAATTGGTTGAAAAAGATGAAGACTTGATTCATGAATAAGTAAATTTTTGTTGAATGATTAGTTCAGCAAACTGTTTTTTTTAATAAGTTGTATCATATATGATATCATATTGAAATCATATATGATTTTGCATTACATTCTTTTTATTTGAATTATCATATTTGATACTTTTAAAAAATATTCTTTATTATGTTTGAATAATCCCATGCGTTTGGATCTTCTTTATTATTAAGTTTTATCATATGTGATATCATGTAGAAATTACAAGTTTACATTAGTTTTCTTTCTATTTGAAGTATCATCATGTGATTCTTGTAAAAATACTTGTTTTGTTCCTTTGTTTTTTTGAGTTATCATATTTGATAGCTGTTTTTAACAAGTTGAAAACCAATCATAGGTGCTTTTTGAAAATCATATATGATATACTGTGTTTGTTCCTTTGTTGCTTTGAATTATCATATTTGATAGTTGTATTTAACAAGTTTTGAAAAAGCAATCATATGTGCTTTCTGAAGAATTTCATATATATTTAATGTGTACTTTATATTTTATCTACCATCATAATATTTTGTAAATGCTAAAACACCCAAGTGATTACCAATTTGTGCAATGAAAACTGTATCAAAATAAACATAATTCCAAATTAACATCTGCATATTTTTCGGCATTTCCATTTAATCATAATTCATAACTTCTTAGTTTCATTACAGATTTAATCCCCCAAAATGTGATTACCAGTTAAATGCCCCAAAATGTGATATAAACTGCAATACCACCAACGGCATCCTATATTACCAGTCTAAACTAAAAACCCAGTGGGGAAGCACTTTTGGCTTAGGGTAGGTGGCATGACTCAGGCGTGTTAGTCGGAGAAGCCCCTCGACGACTAGTTAACACCCAAGCTCAGAGCAACCCCAAAGAGGTTCTCCTGCATACCGCGTACCCCTTCCCAGTGGAAAACATTAACAATTGATCATAAACTACTACAGTTTGTTACTAAAAGTAATTAAGAGACGAAAACATTAATATGACTACAGTTCTCCCAAAAGTCTTCATATGGCACTTGAGATTCTTTCTGACTCTTGTTTTTGTTTCTTCACTTTTATTGCTTCCTTTATCAGTTCCTCCCTCGCTTTCTTTTCTTTGTTATTTTCTGCAAATTCCAGTGCTTGTTTACTCATTTCTTCACGATGTATGTTGATTTCATGAGTTAGCATTTTTGCAGCGAACCTCATCCTCATCTTTATTATATCACATCTATTTCCTTGTTCCTCTGTAGGAAATTCCAGCTCCCAATTCCTTGCATTTTCCCCGTTGTAGTTCTCCATGTGCATCATCAAGAAAACCCCGCAATCTGTGTTGTTTTCCTTTGTCCCCCATTTAGGCCTTAGGATTGTTGGCTTTTTGTTCAACACTTCTTTAGCTTTTGGATGCTGCACTTCTTTAAGATACATGGAAAACATGTTTTTCTGCAAAAAAGTAAGTACATTGTAGAGATATTTATTTTCAATCATTGTATCATATATGATATCATACATTTAAAAATAGTTGTTTACATTTTTATCATACATGATATCATATATGATACTGATAATATAATCATACATATAACAGCATTTAGTTGCTTACCAGAACATCGCAGTCCTTCTTATATTTTGCTTCATATGACATTGGCGTTTTCGAGTTGTCAATTATCACTGTCGTGCCCTTTAAGAAGTTAAATACTACGAGGTAGTAGTGTTCATGGGCGATAATTGGAAAGAATGCCTATATATTTGGAAATGTGTTGTTGTATCAGTCTTAATGCAAAATATTTTAATGTGTTTATAATCAGAGAATACTTGTATCAAGCTTGTTACCATTTCTAGATCTTTCAACTTTTTCACTTCTTTGTCTTTCTTGAACTCGTTCTTCATTGTGTCAGAAAATGCTTTGTATTGCTTCTTTTCATCATACTTCTTTCCGTCCTCCATCTTCCAGTTAAACATGTCTCTTGTCTGTTTACATATAACAACATATTTTATTTTGTAGCAAACAATATATTTTTGTAGTTGCTTACTTTTAAATGTTTAATGTTCTTACAATCATCCCCGTGTGGAAGAAATGCTTTGTTTTCTTTCGTTTGCTGTTCACCCCTTGCTCATGGTTTAAAACTAAGCAGTAGGTGTCAATGACATTAGATTCGATTTTCAAGGATGGGCAATGTTCTGACAATTAATCTCGGATGGGTGGCATTTTCCTTCTTTGTTTCAAGATGAAGTCTCTGCAATAAAATAACAAATTTTTTTTAATCATTTTTTTTTTATATGGATTTTATTTGAAGAAATTTAATGATAAATAATTGGAAAGAGTAAAGGTAATTTAAACTCCACCCCTTACAATTCACTTCCTTCCATCGAAAACAAGTAACTACAAATCATCATTTCATCTTGTACTGCTTTTCCCTTTGTAGCTGTTTTTTTGTTTATGTATGGAGAAACAATAAATCTAGACGGTTTTTTGACTCTTTTTGCTGCTCTTTCTTCTACCTTGTTTGTATCCGGGGACAAACCAAGAGAGAATGATGGTGGAGTCATTTCTATAACGGTCTTTCTTTTTGTTGTTTTCTTTTTAATTTCTTCTATTGCTTGATTCTCCAACTCTTCACACTGTGAGTCAGTAAACTGTGTATTCCAAAATTCATCCTCACCAATTTCATCTTTATCATCAGCTTGTTTCTCCTGAACGTTGTCAACCTTAGCATTTTCATCCTTATTGGTATCTTGTTTCTCCTGAATTGAATCATTCTTCATATCAATGTTCTTCATCTTGTCATTGTCTTCAGTTTCATTGGCATCCTTTTCTTTATTGAGGTCTTTATTCTGACTGTCAACATCCATGTGAGCTGTAACCTCTTTCTCGTCTCCATTCATGTTTTCCTCCTTTCCATCACTTCCTCCTTCTGTTGCTTCACTTCCATTTTCTTCAGTTCCTTCACTTCCACTTTCATCGGTTCCTTCACTTCCACTTTCTTCTGTTTGTTTATCAATATCTTCTTTGTTTTTCTCTTTCATTTGATTTTCACTTTCTTTTTTCTTGTTTGCATCTTTTAATTTATTATGCTGTTTTGTGCTACTCATCATCATGATTGTTGTCTTCATTATCTCCATCAGTCTCACCCTCGCTATCGTCGTCCTTAGAGTACTCATAGAGTTTGAATTCATTATCATTAAACAATTCCCTGTATTGCTTGCAAAAATCAATCATCATTTGGTCGTCTTCAAACTTTTTCACTCCGTCTCTGATCTTTCGTCAGAAATTATATCAAACTTCAAAACGATTTTTTCATAATACTCCTGCAAAACAAGCACGGATTAGTTTTGATGTACATATTAAGTTACATTTTATCTATCATATGTGATATGTCAAAACTATCTCATATATTATTAAAACACGTTCATATTTTTCATAGTATCATATGTGATATATGCAGATGAATTATCATATTTGATATACATATTAAGTTACATTTTATCTATCATATATGATATGTCAAAACTATCTCATATATTATTAAAAACAAGTTCAGATTTTTCATAGTATCATATGTGATACATGCAGATGAATTATCATATTTGATATATCAAAACTTTTGATTAATGATTATTGCAAAAAGTTCACAGTTTTTTACCTCTTTTGTTTCTGGTTCTTTATCGTTTATCGGGGGAACATAGACATCTAATCCTTTGTACACATTTATTCCATCCTACTCTTCTTCATGATTAAACTCTCAGTGATGTTCCAATTTTCCCAAGCGTCTTGTCTCTGTCTCTATTTTTATTCCTTTTCTCATTGTTGTAGTGTTTCAGCTTCTAAGTGCTGGTGTGTGACGGAGAACTCGAAGGTCTGGGAAGATTGTCGAGTCCAAGTAGAGCAGCTTTTGTAAAGAAAAAAAAAGTGTTAGATTACATTTTGTTGATATTATATTTCTCATTAGATAGAAAAAATTGTCAGAGAATTTTGAATATAACTTACACATAAGAATGTGAGTGGCCCGTAGTAGAAGTTCTTTCGTGTCTTCACATCTTTCTAGTTTTTCTTACTGTTGTGCAAGCAGTCAAGTATGTACCCGCACTAGTCTATTTCTGATATGTCAACATCCTAAGTAATCCCTTTCAGCAATTTTGTAGACACCCTGCCACCATTATCAAGTGTTCCCATCGTACTTCCGAATAGAGTTATGAAGTTCATTCGGAACATGATATAGCTTGTGTTGAATCTGATATCACTGAAGCTATTGCTGCTGGTGTTGGTTTTTTCACGTGTTTAAACTGGTTTTCCACTCTTTAATGAACGGGTCGTTAGAAGGTCTTTGTTCCAGGTCTTCTAACTTCCTGCTCCCCATTGGTATACCAAGCATGTCTTGTACTTTTTGTCTTGTTGCCTTTATAGATCCTTTCTCTAGCCTTAGTTCCATGCTTCCTAGGTGAAAGTGGTCGATTGCATGGTAAGCCAATGCTGATGGAACCTCAACTATTGGAAAGTGGATCATTCTCTCGAAGCCCATATCCTTTAAGCATTTCTTTTGTGGATCTGATAAAGTCATCATAGCTTCATACATAGGTTTTGGTGACGATCGGGTGTTACAAGTTGGGTATTGTTTTTCAGCTATTGATCCTTTTTCCTTTTTAGGTTTTGTTACTTTCTTCAACTGCTCGTCTCCCTCTGATTCATTTTCTAATCCTTCATCCATTTTATCTTTTGTTAACTTTCTATACTCTTGTTCTTCCTCTAAGTCATTGTTTTCTCCTCCTCCTATCTCATTCTTGCTTTGTTTTATCATATATGATATTGAAGTTGAAGATTTTGCTTTCTTTGTCCTTTTTTTCTTCTTCTTTTCCATACAAACAGGCAACCTTTCATCATCACTATTTCTCCCTTCATATAAAACATCCTCCTCTGATTTCACTTGGTTTTCTTCTTATGCTTTCTTCATCTTTTTCCCTTCCTTTTTGACTTTTGATTTTCTTCCCTTCTTTTTTTGTTTCGACTATTTCATCGTCACTAGATATTGATTTCACTTCTTCATCATCTTCTGCTTCATTTTGCGGGTTTATATTTTCAAATTCATCCTGTCTTTTTGCGTCACCTCTTGTGAATCTTTTTGGTGATTCTTCAATTATTGGATTTTTTTTTGCTTCTAGATTTTTTCATTTTCCCTTTGCAGATGCTCTTTTGACGTTTTGATTTTTTTCTTCTCGGGTTCTTCAGATTCACTTGTCTCCATTTTCCTTTTTTTGTGTAGTTTTTCTAGGACTGTTATGAAAAAAAAATTATTTTATATTATATCATATATGATTTATCAATTTAAATATTATCATTTGCATGTCATGTACTTTTACATTTTATATCATGTATGATATTAAATACTAGAATTGTACCTTTTCCATCTTCTATCTTATTTGATCTTGTAGCTGCGTTCAAGAAAGGCAGCGTTTTTATTTTATGAAAAACTTGATCTACATTCTCTTCATTATCAGCATCCTCTTCATTATCAACATCCTCTGCATTTTCAGCATCCTCTTCATTTTCAGCATCCTCTTGATTATCATCATCATCATCTTCATTGTTTTCATCATCCTCTTCATTGTTGGCTGCATCCTCTTCATTATTTTCATCCTCTTCATTGTCATATTCATCTTCATTTTCATTGACATTCACATCACTATCTTCACATTTACAAACCAAATTATTAATCATATTTGATATACAATAGTTTTTAAACAAACAAACGTACCTTCATTTTGTGCTTCATTTTTAGCTTTTTTCTCAAGTCTTGTCTCGATAGCTTGTAGTTCAGCTAATAATTCTGCTTTTCTTTTTGCAGCTTCTTCATCGGTTTTTTCTTTGTTATCGACGTCATCACTTTGATAATCATATTCTGCATTTTTTTTTCATGAATTGTTTATAAGCATATCGACAATCATATTTGATATTCAATAATATCAGTTGAGTAGTTTATGTAATATAAATTTACCTTCATTGTCTGATACGTTTTCCTCTGTATCCCTTTCAAGTTGTTTCTTTTTAGCTAGTTTCTTTCTAGCCTCTTTTTTAGCTTCTTTGATTTTCTTTTTTGTCGTTTTCTCGTTTGATTTTCTTATAGCATCTTGTTCCTCTGCTGCTGCCTTTGCTGCGGCTTCTTCATCGGCTTTCCTTTTTGATATTATAGTTTTTTCAATTTTCTTCGAACGACCAGAACCTTCATACAGATAAGCACATACTTTTTTAGTTAACATATATGATTGTCACAATTTCATGCTATGTTTTGTTTCAACTGCATACTTAAACACATGCATTGTGAGGCTAAGCCTTCTAATCAAACTTGTCATACAAATAACATGTTCATAAAACTTGTATCATATATGATATATTATAAAACTTTTTTACAGTTTCATAATATAATTTATCATATATGATATTATCTAACAAATCATTGTTTATTTGTTTTATTTATGCTAAGCGTTCTGCTTTATCATATATGATATTATCTAACAAATCATTGTTTATTTGTATTATCCTTCATCTTTGCCAAATGAATAGGTTGCGTCTTAGCCTGCTTTTTCTTAATTCATATCCTTTCCGTTTGGTGAATGCATAGTATTCGGCTTTGCCGAAGGCATAGTCACTGTCTTAATTTTTTCATGTATGATATTAAAGAGTAAAATAAATATAACACATATTTTTTCAATTATCATATATGATTGTCATAATTTCATGTTATTTTTTGTTTCAGGCGTATACTTAAACACATGCATTGTTATCTGCTAAGCCTTCTAATCATACTTGTCATACAAATAACATGTTCAAAATTTCCATAAAAGCTTTAAAACCTAACTTGTATCATATATGATATAGTATAAAACTTTTTTACAGTTTCATATTATAATTATCATATATGATAGTATCTAACAAATCATGTTTTATTTGTTTTATTTAAACTAAGTGTTCTGCTTTTGCCGAAATTACAGCTTGCGTCTTATCCTTCAGCTTTGCCGAATGAATAGCCTGCTTTTTGTGAATTCGTATCCTTTCCCTTTGGCGAAGGCATAGCCTCTGTGTTTGGCGAAGTCATAGCATTTGGCTTTTACAAAGGCATAGCCTCGGCTTTGCCGAAGGCATAGTCTCTGGCTTTGCCGAAGGCATAGGATGTGTCTAAGCATTCGGCAAAGGCTTAAGTCTGTCATTTCATCTCTAAATCACTCATTAACAATATCATCAACTAGTCATTTCTAATCAGTTAAAACTTATCACTATAACATCATTAAAGCATCTATAAACATCTATAAACAGTAGTTAATCACATTTTTTTCACTAAAATGCAAATCACTGCAACTAAAAATGACAATATATTCATCAAAAAACTTTATAAACAATATTAAATTCAAAATAACACTAAAAAATGTAGATATTGTGTGTTTTTATACCTTTATCTTTGATTTTAATCGTTATTTTCTTTGGTTTTTTACCGGAACGGCGTCTTCTACCTCCATTTTTAGATGATTTTTGCTTTGATTTTGATGATTTGTTGTTAGATCTAGGGTTATGTGTGTGATTTAGTGTGTGTTTTTTGATCGGTGTAACTGTGTGAGTAGTGTGTGTTTTTTTGTCTGTGGTTTTGAAATGAAAGGACGATTGAGTTATGAAATCGTGTGTGGGTAGTTGTGTGTTGTAATTTTACCAACATACCCTTCCACTTTTTTATTATTTTTCTTTTTTTTCATTAAAATCCAAATCACTGCAACTAAAAATGACAATATATTCATCAAAAAACTTTATAAACAGTATTAAATTCAAAATAACACTAAAAAATGTAGATATTGTGTGTTTTTATACCTTTATCTTTGATTTTAATCGTTATTTTCTTCGGTTTTTTACCGGAACCTTGTCCGGCGTCTTCTACTTCCATTTTTAGATGATTTTTGCTTTGATTTTGATGATTTGTTGTTAGATCTAGGGTTATGTGTGTGTTTTAGTGTGTGTTTTTTAATCGGTGTAACTGTGTGAGTAGTGTGTGTTTTTTGTCTGTGTTTTTGAAATGAAAGGACGATTAAGTTATGAAATCGTGTGTGGGTAGTTGTGTGTTGTAATTTTACCAACATACTCCTCCGCTTTTTTTATTATTTTTCTTTTTTATTTCATTAATAAGTGGGTTTTAATCTCAGTCCTTGGATCTTTTTGGATGGATGGGTGGGATTAGTCCCCCAGTATCTAAGAAAAGGAGGGTTTCTAATATAACCTCCCTCGAATTAAAGAGCACAAAACTTTAGAATATAAGGTGAAATTAAATCGTAAAAAATAAATAGATAAAAAAATAATTTAATTTAAAGATAAAGGTGGTTTTTTATTAAGAAGTGACACATGTCACCTTAAGATATGCTTCTCTAAAATGAGATGGATAGTCAAGATTGTATATCCGTATATTTCAATAACAAGTAAGTTTAAAACTTTGAATTTTTAACATAAAATATCTTAAATGATTTATAATATAGTATAGATATAGATATAGATGAAAATATATTTGTGAAAGGTGAAGGAGAATAAACAAGGAATGGGATTAGGAATGGGGACGGAACCAGAGGTGTCCGGGAAGGTCACGGTTCACTCATTGATATGTGTGTCGTAGTGTTAATTTTGTTAAAAAATCTTGATTTTTCTTAAATGCATCCGGTCTTCAAAAATTATGTTTAGTATTATTTAGTTTATTCCAAATGCACATAGTTACTCCGCGTTCTGATTGTGTCCTTGATTAGAAAACTTGTAGAATGTCGATTTCACACAAATATAAGATATAGAAGAGATAGGAGAATAGTGGAGGTGTTTGGATGAATATTTCTATTAAGGATAAGGGAGGATTTCTCCTTATAAAACACACACTCACATCCCCTCTCTATGTGTAGAGAGGGTCTTTATATATCCTTGGTACCGGCCATGGGCCTTCTTGTGGACTTCCATAGGTCGGGCCTTGGACTATTACATCATTTAGATTAACTAATTAGCCTATTGGACTAACTATTACACGCTTGATATTGTCTAACTATTACAAGGCTCATGAGATCGATAATGATTGTCACTTCACTATATTGAATTCCTAACAATCTCCCCCTAAGAGACAGTCGTTGAGATCTCATAAATGATCAACACTTTTGGAATTCCTAACAATCTCCTCCTAATAGGTGATCATAGAGATCTCTCTTTGTGACATTGGTCTTTGATCTTTGATGCTTCTTGTTTTGATCTTGAGTCTTTCTCGTGTAATAGTTGTGCTAGTTTCTTTTGTTCCAATCATGCACTTGTGATCTTGATATTTTCTTTGTCTTTGTCTTTGTCTTTTGACTTTTGGCTTTTGACTTTGCCTTTGAAATCTTTCATCATTACTTGATCATCTTTGTAATACTTCGTCTTCTTGCGATCTTGTGTCTTTGGACCAACATGCTCATACTTTATATCATCTTAAAAGCTATCAAACAATCTCCCTTGATAACTTTAACATGAATGCTTCATGACTTTAAGGAAGATGTTGAGTATTAGAGTAGTAGAAGTCTTTATCTTGAGCTTTCTTGATTACTTGAATCTTTAAGTCTTGAGTATGAGCATGTGGTTATGAATCTGACTCTGTTGGAATGAGATAACACCACCATTTTATAACAATCGATAGCATCAAAGTCTATAGGTCTAAGGGATTCTTTGTTGTTGTTGGTTTAGGCATAAGGCTCATGACATGACCACTTGATTGAGACTTATGTATAATTAATTTATAAGACATTAAGACTATTATTATTAATTCTATAGGTTGAAAGGATTATCAATTATAATATGTTTTTAAAACTAAACATCCTAATATCCATGTGATCATTTGTCCAAACATGTATGTTCTTTGTGTGCATGTTCTCTTATTGCTTTTCTAGGTGGTTTGATCCGTGACAATCATAACCACCGCCTTATTACTTGCTTAAACAAAGAAACAACACTTGAGTACAACCAAGTCTCTTGGGACGACCTTGACTTACCAACCAAAACTAGCTGCATACGAAAGGGTCATACTTACCTGTGTGTTCTTAGCTTTATCTGGTAATTCATTTTATAAATTTAAAACTAGTAGTTGTGAGACACATCAGACCTATAGCCTGCCTTCGAGTTACTCTTTTCATACCCAAGGCGGTAACCCCTCCCTCAGAAGGGTTTCCTCTTGTCACCCTTATGGGGGATACACCCAAGAGGCTCCTATGAGCAATTATGGTCCTAGTCACAACGGGCCCATGTATCCTTCGAATGTACCCCCTACTAGTTAGCCCTATTATGCACAACCCATCAATCCACTACCAAATGCATCCATGTACCCAACCTATGGCCTTGTTGGCATGTTCGTAGACTTTACCGGCTGCGTAACTCCTTTTGTTCGCTGGATTGAGGACTACCCTCTTCCAGATAGACTGAAGATGCCTTCTCATGTGGGTTTCTACGATGGGAAAGGGGGCCCCGATAACTACTTGTACCTTTTCGAAGGTGCCATTCGTATGTAGAAATGGGCAATGCCCGTACCCTGCAACATGTTTACCTATACTCTTAAAGATTCCGCCCGGGTATGGTGGAATAGGCAAAAAGCAGGTAGCATTGTCAATTACAAAGACTTGAAAGCAAAATTCTGGTCACACTTCAGCCAGCAGAAAAAGTTCACAAAGACACATTTGGCGGTACATAATATCAAGCAGATAGATCAGGAAAGTACTAGGGCTTTCGTTACTCGATATACTGATGACACTTTACAAATTCTGGGTTTGCATGAGGAGCAACGTATCTCTGGTTTTGTTCATGGGCTAAAGACAAGAAGCCTTGTTGAGTTTCTCTCCACGGACCTTCCTACTACTTATAAGGGTCTAATGGAGAAGACTTACACTTGGATTGAAGCGAAGGAAGTTGCTACCAATGGAGCCCCAGGTGATCACAAAGAGGGTTTCGATAAGTTCAATAAAGATTTTTCTTGGGACAACAACAAAGGAAGGAAGAAGAACCAAGACAAGTTCTCTCCATACAAGGGGTCTAACCATGGGCTCCTCGCCAACTTATCGAAGAATCCAAGGGAGATTTTAGCAACAAAGAAGGCTGCCAAAGCCTTCGAACAACCTCCTCGCATGGTCGAGAACAGACGATCACGCAACATGTCTAAGTATTGTCATTTCCACAAAGATGGGCATGAAACCAACCAATGACGGGAGCTGAGACACCAAATTGAGGAGGCTGTAAAGTCAGGGCAACTTGCACACTTAGTGAAAGGTATAAAGAAGGGAAAGACGAAGACTTCTAATACCTAAGTGGGTGAATGGAAGAAAGGAGACAAATATATCGTTCCAGCCGAAGCCCCAATCCTTATGGTGAACAGGGAAATCCATACTTCAAAAAGGAAATCTACGGAGGAATCTATTAATGGAATAGGGGAAATTACCTTCCCCCTGTTTCAGGTTTTGATAACTCCTCCGATCCGGTCATTATCAAGGTTCGAATATCCAGAAGGCAAGTCAACCGGGTATTTATGGATAGCGGTAGCTCGTGTTAAGTTATCTACGAGCATTGTTTCCTCAAGTTAAAGCCTTCCATCAGATCACTTAGAGTGGATTCTAAGATCCCACTCGTACGGTTCTCGGGAGAGCATTCATGGCCTCTCGGAGAGGTCCCTTTGAAAGTTACTGTAGGAGAAAGTCCATACACAAGGACGGAGACCCTGAACTTTGTCAGTGTCAAGTCTAACTCCCCCTACAACCTTCTCCTCAGAAGAACAACTATGCAGAAAATAAGGATCGTATTGTCTACAATTCATGCAGCAATAAAATTCCACACTCCTTGTGGAATTGGCAATGTATTCTCAACCTACGAACCCAACAAAGTGGAAGAAGAACAGAAGAAGGTCAAGGAAACCATCTCAGAGGCTACGCAAGATGTCCTTAGTTGTGTAGACGCAAAGGAAAGAATTATTGTTAATGACAATCACCTTAAGCAGACATTTGTCATCGGAAAGCAGCTACCAACCAGTTTCAAGAGGAAGCTACAAGACCTCCTGCGGTCCAATGCGGATGTATTTGCATAGACATATGCTGATATGACAGGGATCCCAAGAACTATCATGATAGGAGGGAAGCCCTTCAATACGAAGCATAAATTGTACGAGTACAAGCACATTGAACTGGTAAAATAAAAGAAGCGTGGATTGGCTCCGGAACGGAACGAAGCAGCATGCAAAGAGGTGGACGAGCTTACAAAGGCTGGAATCTTACGGGAAGTCAAGTATCAGACGTGGGTAGCCAACCGAGTCATGGTCAAGAAAAGTGACAGAGGCTGGAGGATGTGTGTGGACTTCACGGACATAAATAAAGCTTATCCCAAGGACTGCTACCCCTTGCCAGAAATCGATTAGAAAGTGAAATCCCTCTCAGGGTTCCGACTAAAATGCTTTTTGGACGCCTACAAGGGTTACCATCAAATACAAATGGCCAAAGGAGATGAAGATAAGACAACTTTCTTCACCGGGAAGGGAATATTTTGCTATCGAAAGATGCCCTTTGGTCTAAAGAACGCAGAGGCAACTTACCAAAGGTTGGTCGACAAAGTGTCCAACAATCAAATAGGGTGAAACTTCAAGGCCTAAGTTGACGACATGGTGATTAAGAGTGCTTCTGAATAAGACATGCTAATGGAAATCCAAGAAACCTTCGATAGGCTTCGATCCATTAATATGAAGCTTAATCCGAAGAAATTCTCCTTCGGTGTTAAGGAAGGACCGTTCTTAGGGCACCTCATCACCAAGCAGGGAATCAAAGCCAATCCTTCGAAGGTCAAGACTATCACTGATCTTAAACCACCAAGAACGCTCAAGGAAATACAAAGCCTTAACAGAAAGCTGGCAACACTAAGCCGATTCCTTTCGAAGGGTTTCGATAGGTCACTTCCATTTTTTAAAGTCCTTAAAAGCTGCACAGACAAGAAGACTATACAGTAGGCAGCTGATGCCGAGGAAGCCTTTCAAAAAATGAAGGACTTTATAGAAATATTACCAACACCTACAGCCCCAATCAAAGGTGAAGTATTGGTAACGTACCTCGCGGCCTCAATAGAAAGTATAAGTGTTGTCTTACTTACAGAAAGATAAAAGAGAGAGGTTCCAATCTACTTCGTAAGCAAGGTACTACAAGGGGTAGAATTAAACTACCCAGAATTGGAAAAGCTCATACTAGCTCTCGTCCATGTTGCAAGACGGCTACGAAGGTATTTCCAAGCTCACCCCATTAGGGTATTAACCGATAAACCCATCAAGCAAATCCTCGCAAGGCCTGAGAAATCGAGAAGGATAGCTAAATAGGCCATCGAGCTGGGGGAACATGACATCGAGTTCAAAGGACGTAATTCTGTCGAGGGGCAAATACTAGCAGTATTCTCTACCAGTTGTTCCAGATTCACACTGGCTAAGGGCTCCGCCTCTAGGAGAGGAGGTTCATTGTTAATAGAAGGAGAGGGGGAACCAAAACCAAAACCAGGAGAGGGCTCATGAGGAATGAAGATCATCTCTTCGTCATCTTCGGCAAACATGAAATTCCAGAAGGCCATTTCTGCAAGACAAAAGAAATAATAATTTATCAGTAGAAAGGAATTAATATATAATAACATCATAACAATAAATACCCTTTCCACCAATGAAGATCGCATGATGCTTCGAGCTATGCTCCCAGGACGTTTTAAGACCCGCGAGAAACAGAATAGGATCCAGGAAGGATTGAACACTAGCAAGATGCCTAGCTAGACGTTGGTACATGAGAGTCTCACTGATGGAAGGAGGAATTTTATCTTTGAAGTTTCTTTTATCCTACTTATATCCTTCGAAATAAGCTTTGGATACCCATTAGGAACGATTGTATCTTGAACATAGAAAACCCGACCTTTCTAGTTTTCAATACGGGTTATGGGCTTGAGTAAGACTGTAGGGATGTTTGCCTCTGGCCTCTTAGATAAGTTCAACCATTCCCCACCAGGATAAAGATTGAAAAAACCCCTAAACAAGTCTACTGACGGCTCACCGCCGTATGCTTTGCACATAACGACAAAAATGGTGAGTTTGGCACAGCCAAAGGGATTCATTATAGACAAATGGACATGAAAATACTCAAACACAACATAAAGAAATTTTGGGAGAGGAAGCCTGAGGTTTGCAAGACTGAAAGAGTGAGTATATAAACCGACGAATCCGTCTGAGCATCATAGATAGTTTGGTTGCTCTTAGGGAGCATGAATTTGTACTCCGAAGGAATGCCATAGTCAACAAGGAATTTTGTGAGCTCGGCTTTGGTGAGAGTACACGTTTGTGTGCAGAGGATATTTTCGCGCTCATATTTGAAAGTAGGAATAAGAAAATCTTACCTTCTTGGATGAGTAAACAATGCAGAGAAGGGTTATGATGGAGATGAAATGGGAGAAGGTAAAAGAAAGTAGGGTTCCTTAACCCGAGTCTTTAAAGTTACTAAGTTTTATTTATAATCGTCCACATGTAGGGGCGATAAGTTGTGCGGATTTCAAATTATAGACAGGGTGTGATTTGACAATCACATTGACCGAGGCATGACCCTTGAGTACTAATCTATTAAAAGCTAGCTAACTCCTAACACAAGTGGGATTAGCCTTAAATGTGGGTAAGCACGCGCAGTTAGTGTTAGTCGGCCTTCGACATCAGGCTACGATGCTATTTATTTTAGAGTCGAAAGCAATGCATCCATAGATGTATACATCACATTCGACTGGGGGGCTTGATGACGTACCCTCCGATTCGGCTCGAAGGCCTCCCCTCCGAGCTCGAAAGGGATCTACTCCCAATGACACCTAGAAACCTTCAAATAGTTTCTAATGGCGCAAAATCATCTTCGCGATGGTTACCGGTATGAGAATTCACCACTCGAAGGTCAACGCCCTTCGCGGTGTGCTTCGATGAAACTAGGGCAGAGGTAGCACTGGACTAGGTCAAAACCTACGTTCTCCACCCTATCAAGACTTTCCCGTCAAGATAGGGATCGTGGTACACAAACCCTTGTAATCCTCTTAAATCGCGAGACACCCCCACGATCACCGGCTAATGTGCAGAACCTTGCCCACGCCTATTTTCATCACCTATAAATAGAGTAGCATGTCTCTCATCATATCACCCTATAAATAGATAGCAATGTCCTCCTCATATTTGAATTATGCATTCTCAACACCTACATAATACTGTGCACATACTTCAATCATACAACAACTCAAATACTTACTCTCAACAACGCCGGGAGGATGTGTGGGTGGGACAAGTCGCAATACATGCGGTCACTGAACCACCCGCCTTCACTTAACGTAGTATTTTTTATTTTTGGTCCACACAAAAATTTACTAAGATCAGGCTATCGAGCTTATGCACAACGGCTTATCAGTTCAATCCACTATTCTCACATGGAACTCTATATTTAAGAATACTCTTTCTCTCTTAACATACACTCTTTTTTCTTATTCTTCGGACACCATCGAAAGGAGGCCTATGGACCTGCTAAGACCAAGAAGGATCGAGCGTCGACCTAGCAAATCGGGGAAAAAAAAAACCATCGAATTAAGACACGGGCAGCTTACAGGTCAAGCCTCGCTGTCACGAAGAAAGAAAAGCGCAACGTCATTGAGCAACACCTCCAATTGCACAATCATATCTACAAAAGAGTTATTTGTTTTTTGAATTGGAATCGACCAACTGTGAGTCATGGATGAAGATACTCCTAAGACTAGCATATCAAGAATCGCGGTATCGGACCACGTATGAACTCTAATGAACCCCCATTTGGCATAACTAACGCGCCTGCTGTGTTCATGGATCGTTTATGAACCAGTGTGATGAACACGCATACTTGGACTAAATTACAGTGCATAGTCGTTCATTGGTAGATATTCGTTATCTACGAGCTCGCTGTTAACAAAGAAGAACAGCGCAGATCACCTGAAGAATATGTAACACCGCTAACAATCACTGCAATAACTGCAGCGACTACCACTATTGGTAGTAGCTACTTCATAGTATAAAAGTACAAGTTACAGAAAACGACCTTAAAAGATGATTAGAGCTTAATCAAATGTCAATTCGGATTAAAATTCAAAGTAAAGCATCAGTGCAATAATTTATTTTTAACAAAAGTTACAAGAGTTCAAACAGAGATCGTCTCATTATGTATATTTAAAAAAAATGGTGTCGAATGTAAAGAAAACCGACGCGATCGCTTGAAGTCTTTGTTGATCATCGTCACGGCCATCTCGAATAGGATGCCCCCAATGCTCAGCTAGCCAAACATAATACCCTGAAGAATGATATACATGCCAAAACATCAACAATACGGATGTTGTGAAATTCATAAGATTTAAATAAGAAAGCAGTATTGCGATGTATAAGTTCAATAATATTTCAGTAAGAAATAATTACATTGTGATTACAACATTCAAAAGTATTATATTTGAAAATTCACGAGTGATTCAATAAATCAGGTAATATCCATAGTGACACAAGAGTATAAGAAATTGCAGCAGACAGATAGTATTTCAAAGTATAATCAGACATTACCGCATACTCTGAATCTATGCCACTGGATAACCTTGACAATAACGCAAAATCATAGCAATATACACTTGGCACTCCAGTAGGCAATTATGCAAAGGTATATTATTGCCTCAATCCATCCTACGTATTCCAGCGTACAAATCATGAGCCGTTGAAAAGGTGCTACAAACAAGGATCTCAATCAGACCCTCAGAACGGGGTTTGTCAAACACCAATACGATCTATTAAATCGTATTAACAAAAAAAAAGAAAAAATCCACGTAGCAGATACAACCCCTACAGAGGCAACTTGTAAGGTTCATATTGAAGTTAGGACATTGCATTACACTGACAACCGTGACATCATAATATTCATATTGACATCCGCTTACAGAGATATCCAAAACTTGCTCTTGGAAGTGGTATCGGTTTTTCTAAGAGTGGTAATGGTTTTAAGGTCATTGCCTTTTCTGATTCTAACTGGGCTAAATGTCTAATGACAAGAAGGTCAGTCTCAGGTTATTGTGTTTTTGCTGAAAGGACAATTTATAATACATGGAAACATCAAAAAGATCATGACCCTACATTGTCACAGACTTTCAGCTAAATCTGAAATATCAGGGCATTGGACCATTTATCTACTTGATGACAGTTACTGGATGTGACAAAGCGTCATTGTGTGTCCTCACGAAGTCAGGATTATAGGTATTTCTACGGATGAGGTACTATGCTTACCTATTAATTTGATTTCATTATTTTTATTTTTGTTTCACTAATTATGTATATTAAGTGCTGCCATTCTAATATTGCTTGCTAATTTTTTTTTATTCCTTATGATGCATTGATCTTAAATCACTTATTTTATTTTTTTTAAATTTTATTTTTTGAAGTGCATTTGAATCATTGTTATTATGCATACTTGTAAGAAGAAAACGTGTATCATCTTGGTTCTGATAAGACAGAAAAGGAGTGACTTATTTTTTTGTCTTTTCTTTATTTTTTTTTTTGTATGATTTATCAATTTCTATGTATCGACCATTTATCCAAATAACAACATATTATCCATCACTGTTAATCAAAAAGTCAGGATTGTGATATCTCAACATAAAGCTCTGGTACATTCAACATTTCTACTGATGTTAACCAAGAAGATTGGTTTGGTGAACATGTTTGTTTCATAAGTTTGAGGGAGGATGTTAAATTTATATTGGGACGCCCCCACGATCACCGACAAGTATGGATAGCCTTGTTCCAGCCTATTCTCATCACCTATAAATAGATGGCAAGGTGCTCAGGTTTGATTTACGCTCTCAACACCTACATTATACTTTGCACATACTTACTATCATCAAAAACTCATACTTACTCTCACGCCGGAGGTGATTCGCATGGTCACACCTCTGCGCTTCACTTAACGTAGTGTTTTTATTTGTTTTGTCACAGGTTATCAACGGCTTGTCAGTTCAATCACTATTCTCATACTCTTCGATCACCATCGAAGCCTGGTCGCGCCCAATATTGCACAATCAATCATCAAAAGAGTTATTTGTTTTTTGATTGGAATGAAACTAGCAATAAAACATAGATCTCCTAAATTCATGGTCACTAATAACGTTATGGTCGGGGAAGTAAAGGTATGATGATGGACGAGCGGCGGTGGTAGCCGGCAATGTGATCCGTGAATAGGATAGACCCGTGTAGAGAGGAGGTTTGTGTTTTTAGTATAACGATTAAAAGACAATGAAAGGAATAAAATGTATAACTGGAATTATGAAGTAATAATTGAAGCTCTCCAACTTTACTCCCTTTCATATTTAAAATTTGTGTTCACAATAATTAATTTTTTTTCCTATTTCCATCAACTGTTATCATTATAATTATAATTATAAATACACTCAAAAATGGATTAAAACGCCGTCGCTTTTTACATAGGACCGTTCCTGTTTGCATTTGGACTAACTTCCACGGCTCATAGCAAATGAAAATGCTTATGGTGATTCCCTCATGAGATGCACCGAATCAAAGCCCAAGTCACCTCATACAACGGTCAATAATCATTTTGGAAATAAATTCATGGAGATGCAGCCATTTTGTCCACCCACGTCACAAGTCACAACCCACTCATATTTGAAATATAAAATCAAAATATATAACACATAAATTCAAAATATATAACACATATCTACTAATTCATTCATAGAAAATATACCGCTGAAAAGATTTTCGAATTGCAAACAAAACGAGCCCAATATTGAAATATTTTTGACATACGTATAATTTTATAAAAAATGTTGACATTTACTATATTTTTTAAAGAAAAAAAATTAAAACATACCACTAAACTAACTAATAACTTTAAAATAAACACCAGGGGTCAAAGACGTGCAATTATATGAAAGTTTAATTTATATAAATAACCCTATATTTTTTGCTATTTACGACTATTTTATATAACAAACTCTCTTTCACAAATATCTAACAAATATCCGTCAACTTCTTTGATAAATAATATACCGACAACCACGCCTCTGAATTATGAACAAAACAATCCAATATTGATGCTTTTGAGATGTGTGCGTGTTTGTAAAAAATGTCAACGATTAATATACATTTAAAAAATATGTTTTCAAAACACACCCTTAACCTATCTATTAACTTTAAAAACTACCCTAAAGTTTAATGAAAGCTAAATATGTAGAAGTGTAGGTAGTCTAAAGGCTAATAGTGAACAAATCTATGAGAGTTTACTTCTTACAAAAAGTTACTGGCTACACAATTACAATAATACATATTCGAAAAATAAACAAAAATAGCTCCGCCGCAACGCGCCGGCCAAAACAACTACCAAAATATATATTTGACAACTAAAAATAAATAAGCTCGCCGCAACGCGCGTGGCAATAGATTTCAGTTATACAAACATATAAAATTACATTTATATATAGTCTGAAAAATGCATATGAAAAAATATACATTCGAGAAAAATAGTAAACTGAATGAAAAAAATAATAGTAATTCTCTATTCAACAATTCAAGCATTATACAAATTTAAGCAAAACGAGCGGCTTTTAGTATCAAATTTATGCAACATAGAGTTAACAAAAAAAAAGCCAAAAATTTCGAATGAGACTTCACTTCTTATGTAATCGACTCGCAAAAAATAAGTCTCGCCCCAACACGCCTATCATGCATTACCACAGCCGCTTCACAAACCAAACAGCCCCTTGTAAACAACTTAATCATTCCATCATCCCCAAATAAAATCAAATCTCAAACCCATTTCCAATAACCAATGGCACTCTCAACCCTAACCAAATCCATCCGATCACTTTTCACCCGTCACCCACCCCCACTCATGACCCAAACACGCCCCTACACAATCAACAAAAACCAACAAACCAAACACCGAAAAGGCCGTATCGAAGGCATACGAGACGGGGGCAACACCATTTGTTTCGGTAAATACGCATTGCAAGCATTAGAACCATATAGGATCACACAAAAACAGATAGAAGCAGGTCGTAGGGCATTACAGTTAAACGTTAGAAGAGGTGGTGCTAAAGGTGGGAAAGTTTGGGTGAGGGTTTATCCGTGGAAAAGCGTTACTGCGAAACCCGCTGAAGTTAGGATGGGGAGAGGGAAAGGGGCGATTAGTTATTGGTGTGCACCTGTTCAAAAGGGGCAGATTATTTATGAAATGGGTGGTGTTACTGAGGCGTTGGCAAAAAGGGCGATACAGATTGCTGGGTCGAAAATGCCTATTCAGACTAGGTCGATTATTAGGGATGCCAAGACCAAGGAGATTGGTATTCGTTGAATTGCTTGGTGTTGTTGATCCTAAATGTTTTGGGAATTTGAGGTTATTTTACTTGTTTAGTAATAATTGTGTTTGATTTTGTTATATTAGCACAAGCGAACTTTACATGGCTAGGGAATTTGTTTGGCCATAGAATTGCAATGTTTGATTTGCTAAGTATTTTAATACAATCGTTTGGTTATGTTTAAGTAGTAAGAAAGCATGAATTTGTTGTGGGCGTAAAGTTGTGCCATTTTTTTTGTAGTAAATCTAGGGGGTGTTTGTTTTAGCTTATTTGCTTATATAGCAAAATATAAGACCATTTTAGTGTTTGGAAAAGCTTATAAGGTTATTTACGAGAGAATTGATAAGCTTTTTTTTGGCGCTTATGGCTGCATATAGGTTTATAAGCTTCTTTTTCATGTTATTATCATAAGCTAATCCAAACATTCAGCATGAGCTTATGAGCTTATTTTTCATAAGCCATTAGCTACTTAGTGAGCATAAGCTTAAGCTCAAAAGTTAAGCAGACAAATCCCCACCCAGCTTATATAACTCACCCTAGTGGCCTTGTGTATCTTATGACTTTATTTTTGTGCAATTGGTTATATTTAGCTTGGGTAGTGGTGTTAGTTATGGCTCTAATGGGGGACTTATTGTATTCATAAGTAAACAAGTTGAGTGTACACTAATGAGGCCATGACCTAACGTTCACTATAATCTAGGAAGACAGGGTATGGAGATATGATATGAAGGACAAATCATCCCTCTGATTTATATTAGATCTACTGTTCGCTACTTTAATGGTTTTATTAACTTATTAGATGTTGCAAAGCTTGAATGTGCATATGATTTTGTACGAAAGTGTATGTGACTATTTGGCATGAGAGTTGGAGCATTTTTAGGTGCTTTTTTGTTAATACTGGATGCTGTTCCCAGGATAATTAGAAAAATGTTGGCATCTATGGTTCCTCAAAACTTCATCTTCAATGTGTTATGTAAGCAGTACATTCTGCAAATAGAAATATCCTGAGACCCAGAAATGCTCTTTTAAAACTGGTCATATTAGTTGTGAAATGGTTGGTGTTACTGAAAGTTTGGCTGAGAGAGCTATTCAGATTGCGGGTTCAAAAAAGCCTATTTAGACTAGATCGATTATAAGGGATGAGGAAACAAAAGAAATTGGAATTCGGTGAATTGGTTTCTTGTTGCTGATCTTGGCCTAAATGTTTACGGGATCTGGAGATCACTGTTACTTGTGTCTGTTCTTGTGTTTAATTTTCTGAATGTATTACTTTTGATTTGGGACATTTGCTTTGTCGTTCCCAAAAGTAATGTCTTCTTCTCTGAACCATCGGTGTAAATTTGAATGTCTTTGTTTACATGGTATTTATCATATAGACTGTTTTGTTGTTTTGTGATGGGAACGACAATGGGAACGATTCGGTTCGCGATCCACGGCGATCCAGATCGCTACCGTACCGCGATCGGGAACGCGCGTACCAGATCGAAAATCGCCAAGGGTTTGGCGATCCCTGTGACTATGCTTGGGAATATCTTTCGCCATAGAATTGCGACTTTAGATTTGGTATGCAGTTTAATTGAAGGACTTGACTACTTGTTTACATCTTAACATGTTTGGATAGTGGCTAAGCGAAGATAACTTTGCGGGCGTGTAGTTGTGCCATTTTGGTAGTTGTAAATCTATATTATAGAACTTAACCTCATGGCCTTATGTGTCTTTGTGACGTAATCTTTGTGCAACTTGTTATAATTAAGCTCAGGTAGTTTTTAGTTTTGGGACCAATTGCGCTCCTATCAAATAAGTTGAACCAACTTGCTAAAAACTGTGGATGTATGATGCGAAGAACAAATACTGTCTGTTTTAGTTTTGAATTTGCTGTAATCTGCTTTCATGGGGGTCACCAACTTCTTAGACGTTGCAAAACTTGAAAGCTTTAATAGTTGTAAATTCTTCAGATCCAAATAATATTTTTTTTTTCGCATTGGGGATTTTTGTTTGATTTCATCAATTAACCTCATGATCTAATTGTTTCTCAATTCTTTGTTGAGATCCATTCGCTGTATAAAGATCTGTAATTGTATGATCCTTTGATTATTATTATCTGATGATATTAATTATAATGGATTG